>CANUEZ040000175.1:222500-250000 GCA_948099385.1 Fasciola hepatica
CGTACTTTTTCTACCACCTCAATTTTTTGTCTAACCCAACCCACATGACGATGTGCATGTTAGTAAATGTACGGCGATTCGTGAGATCCAACACGTATACACTCATGCTGTGACCACAGATCCAAGCTCTGTCTCCCAGGCCACCTAGATGTCAATGTGGTTGGCTTACGCGCCGACCAATATACTCTGATCTCCGTGATTCCCTAACGCACCAATCACAACCCTGTAAAGTCCCCATCGATCGACGAGCCGCACTTGTGGTCAATGCAAGCAATGATGTGCGTTCGTACATCTGCACGTGCGTTCGTTCGTTTATCCACGCACCCGCATTTGCGCGCATCTCACACACAGGCGACGCCAACTAGCACCGACTGGTACGACACAGGCACGATGAGGTCAATCGTTCGCGCACACCCTGCGAAGACAGCGGGCCACAGCGTTTTCCCCGTTGATTTGTGGCCCATTCTTGGGCTGTGCTTTTAAGGTTTTGTGATGATGGCCTTTGTAACAACAAATCCACAGCCCACGACACGTTGGTTTCCTAATCATGCGAATACGCCGGAATTGTCGCAGGAATTTTGTAGACCATGTGAACCATGTAGACCGATTGTGCATGCCGGAAATCCCACGCATCGCGATGAACGAGCATCCGCACAAGGGAAAGAACATATCATCACTCAAAGTGCCGCTCATTTGAACTATTATGACACTGTTCGTTCGCCTATAGTTACCCTGCATCCCATATCGGATGCACACTGTGCCACGCCTCAACCAAGTCGAACTCGTTCGCAACGTCTGGATCATTCCACAGAACCGATTCAACATCGATCAATGATTGAACTAGATGAACGACGGGAAAATTGCTATCCAATCTTGAATTGTGTATCCCCAATTCAAACTCCAACCCAATTTCGATGGATACGTCACCGGACCACTTCTTCACTCGATGTGGCAAGGTCCCCAGGACGTACTCCTCCATCCGGCTTCATGCGCTTCACCATACAGGATCTAATGCAGCAAGAAAGTTGTGTCGGTTCAGTGAACTACATGGTTGATCAGCCGTCCAAATTGGTTCGCATTGAGTGTCGCAAACCTGGCTGTCGTTGTGTGCTAAAAAACGAACCTGCGCTCGCTTTGAAAATAGTAAGTGGCGTGACTTTGGTTCAAGGTCGGTGGTTACTCCCTTCCAAATCTGGACCAAAGTCCCCGTTGAACTTGACCATCTATAACCCGAATGCTGGTTCGAAGTCCCGCAACGGACTACCTTTTTCATTCACGGATGCCTCCGCAGATGTTAGCCCGGTGGTTCTCACCTCCTGTTGTCCCTCCTGGTTCGAACTTATCTCCCGACCAAGTTCACGTGACTCACCTCACGTTCAGTGCCCCGAAGTGCCTATCTGGTCCAGTGGCAAAGCTTTGTGGCGTGCGAAACCTAGATTTTTCCTGTTGCGCAAACCTGTCCAGTGTCTAGTTGGTGCGGTTAACCAACCGCTCACCACGAGTGTGGCCGACGTGTACAAACCGGACGCTGCTGGCTGTAATCTGGACGCTTCAAACACGATCACACTACGAGCAGGAACCGTTCTGGAATTGTTGGACTGTCGTGCTTGTCGCCTAATGCAGCATGACTCTTCGGGTACAACATCCAACGCCTCTGTCCATTTAGGTGCCGGCCTGTTAAGCCGACATCGCGGAAAGACCTTACCTATGCTACAATGTGCCATTGTGGGTGCCAAGGCTTTGGTTCCTGTAGCATCGGTGGCCACGGATTTGTCCATGAAAGATGGCCTTCAGTGGTTGGCTGATGGACCCAGACTTGTCTACTTATCACTGGATTCCAAGTCGATTTCTTGTAGTCCTGTGGCTACGCATAACACGCAACAGTCTGATTGTCGACAAAATATCGTGCCTCTCAAATCGTTCAATACTTGTCCCTCTAGTGTTGGTGTGCACAGTCTGTTCTCTCTTTTAAGCGCTTCAAAACTTCCTGCGCTTGTTCGTCCGCTGACCGGATTGCGTCCGAACGAGTGGTTCCCGTTAGAAAAAGCCGATTGTCGTTTTGTATCACCTTGGGAATTTTCCTCAGTCGCGGATACACCGTTATTGCTCTTGGATATGTGCTATCATGGTGACTTAATTTTTCTGGAACCTTTAACCGACTGTGTCGATCCAATGCATCATGATGATTCGCGAAATCTTGTTGGTCAGTCACGCTCATCTAGTACAAGTCGTTTTTTCGTAGTCACTCCTGATATGTTAGCGCAGCACAACTTTTTCTTGGCGGATGCCGCCACAACTGTACAATACACAAACCCACTGGAATTACACGCCTGTCGAGTGGCTCATTTTCTGGCTGCTTGTCATCCTGCTCAGGGTTTAGCTTATTTGATGAAACATTTGGAAGACATATCATTCGCGTTGGACACTGGTCCATCTCATATACCCCTAACACGTACATTAGGCCCTGTGAGTAGTTCTGTGAAATACTGTCCTATTCAATCGGTTTTGTTAAGTATATCCGCGGCGGCTGCTCTAGCCACCGACGATCTGGATGAACTGGGGTCTTGGGAACGTACATCCATGGAACAATTAAGCCAGCCTGATTTGACCGGTAATCTGACATTACCGTGGGGTGCATCCTCACTCAATTCGATTCACCGTTATCAGTCTTCCGGTTGTCTAATTGGCGCCAAATCTCGAGCGAATTCCAGTCTGTCCTCATCGTTTATAGCGAGTGAGACTGATCAAATGAATGCTTTGTGCGATGAAATTGAGGATATATATTTTTACGTCAGAAATGGTCGTTTTCCGGCGCAGTCACGATCGATGACATCACTTGTGCACCATGTGACCCCGGTGGGTCGAAGTCATCGTCCGCTTCCCCAGACCTCGGCTCCGATATCTCCACAAGCAGACGAAATGTCCCCGAACGAATCACATCATCAACGAGCTTCGTACAAACGTGGTTTTTCTAGAGGAAGATATACAACTGTGGAAACTGGTGGAATAAACAAAGAGTCACAACCGCAGCAACAACAACAACAACCTGTGATGAGCTTCATAAAAAGACCGCAAAAGTCACCGCAGTTCTATATGCCTCGATCCCTTGCTGATATACAACAAATCCCTGTGCTCGCCGCTTCTCCGGAACATGCAGTCGACGTGGGTACTCTTATGTCTCCGAAAAATCGTATGAATAGGTCGTCTGGAGTTCATCCTACTCAACCAGAACTGACTGATGGTTTACCAAAAGAAAATCTGGTTCGAGTATTTCAAAGCCCTGCACACGATTCCGGGGTGGATATTGGGGTTCATCGCTCTTTCAGTAATAACGAACGCCAGGTGTGTCAGCCCACTTACCCGGGCAAAGTGTACACAAACACACGCGTACTGACGATGTCGAAAATTGTAAACAACTCGAACCAAGATAATAGTCATACAACCATGAGTCAGTCCCAGATAACAACGTCTCAACCGGCTCTGAACAGTGATCACGTATCATATCGACACCGGAAACGGTCCACGGACTCGGCGTCTGCATTTCGACTTCCGGTCCCGCGAGCAGCCGTAGATTGTGTAGATTACACGGATTCCGCGAACGGGCAACCTGTCACAGAAAGGAATAACTCGAGTTCGTGTAGACAAAATGCAAAAAACAACGGGACGTATCTGGTGAATCCAGGTGTTCCTATTTATGGAGGTCAATCGTTTGGTTCGGACAGTCAGTACTCAGGTGCGGCCCGCTTTCCGGATGACACACAATCAACGAAGAGCCCGTTAAGGGTGATCGACCTGCGGCACACGGACTCCCGCTCGCTTGGTCAGTTACAAAACAGTCGAGTCCTATCTTCCAGCACGACCGTCGTTTCTCATTCTGTTTCGTGTGTTCCAACAAACTCCCCATCTGTAACAGCGGGAGCCACACGCTCCTATTGTCTATGCCAGCCCCCTACTCATTCCCACTCACCAGCTGTGCCTTTGAATGCTCCCGCTGTACGACTTCCAGTAAATCCGACTGCTGTTTATTCCTCTGCTGAAGCAATGCGGCCAGATCGGCGCACATCATCCGCCCAGCCTGCTGTGCGTTGTCATCCGCCAACGTTTTTCATGATGGTAAACCCTGGATCAGTCGAAGATGATGGACGACCCTCAGGTTGGACTGCAATCGATTCGAATACGGGTTACATGAACTCCATCTCTCAGCCGCCGGCCCCTTTTACGAACACTATCCCACTTTATGCGACCGTGACAACAAACACAGTCACTCGTCACACAAAACATCGAACCGAAATGACTAACTCCTCACCGGACACGGGAATCGGCGGTGAGAGTGGGGTGGAAATTCCATGCACATTAGTTCTTTCGCATTCGTATGATACGAACACGTCGTGGCCTCCAACCGACGCCTCAGATCGCACATCTCGCGGTGGACTGCATTATTCGAATCAGACTGGTTCGGCCACGCGGCTGGGAGGCCGAATAAAACAAATCTATCAGATCTGATACTGGCACTTTTCTCGCTTCTGATAACATGCTGATACACTACTCATTCGTTCATTCAACTTCAACAGAGCTCAACGCAGAGGCGGTGTCCGGAGAAGAAGATATATGGAAACCACCCTCTGTTCTCGGTTGTGTACAGTTGCTGAAGTTCATCGTGATCATGGTTAATTTTGTGCCTGGATTGTGGAAATCATTTCGACTGTGCTTAACTGGAGAATAGCTTGTTCATTCTCAACACACTGCCACTTTCGTTGTGTGGAAATGTGCATGTGTTTCTGTGCGCTCCTGTGTGGTGTGTGTGTGTGTGTGTATGAATGCTTATCGCATCGTGATCATTATTCTGAGCGATGGAAAACGGGTGCTCGACGCTCGTGTCATTCGACCCCGTTAGTGCCTTCTGTGTTCTTGAAGCGAGCGCGAGCACACCTGATGATGAACTTTTGCAGAAGGACATTGGACTTGGATTGTTATTATCTTCCTTCCGGTTTTCACGCTTCTCCTCTGTTAGCCTCCCCACTAATCTGACCGTGTCAAATGCTCATCGCATTCGCAACAAATGGATGACTATAAATTCGCTCGATATTATTCCACCGTCCGCTCTGTATATGCTGGATGACGTGCTAACGATGATGACGGTAATGCTTACGGCGATATGAATAATGCAATTTAACGTGCAACCTTCTATTCGTAGTCTGAATTTTCTCCGTCTTTTCTTTGTCAGAAAGATGACAGGACTATTGCGCTCGCATGTGTACACAAGCACGTACATACATTCAAATACACACTGAGAAAAACATACTTGAAAATAAATATGAAAGCAGTTTGCCCTCACGCATCGGAATTGTTTTATCCGCGGTTCCGGTGAGTTCTGATTCCACTAGACTGCTATTATATGGGCCGGGATAGGATCGATCAAGGAGAGATAATTTGCCAACGGAGATTACGGGTTTATGGTCTGGCATTCGTGTTTTACCCTGAAAAGTTGGATGGAAACCGCGAGAGACAGAGGTACGTTGGTAGCATTAATACTGAACGTCAGATGCCTTTTCGTCTCTCGTGTGTTTTTATCTATCCATTACGCTGATATAAAAGTAGTTTTATTCTTTCGTAAGAAGTTCATGTTCTCATAGATTTGCTTATCTTGCAGTATCGTTCACCCTATGAAATGTTACAACAGCGGTACGCTTATTTGGTCGTTTGTTCTCAGCGCGTGTGCACCAAGTCATTTTTTAAGATAGATACACGTTGAATCACCGAGTTATGCACGTCCCATTCGGGTAATTGTGTTTAGGTCAATCTGACTTATCAATTCCCCGCAAGATTCGGGGTCACGTGGTTTTTTCGTGACCGACTACTATCTCTATTTTTCTCAACCGCGTGAGAATTGTTCATGACTCAAACTGACTACACAATCACACAGTGGACGCAACTCAGTGCCGTGATATCACAAAACTGTAGACGACAGCATCTTGATCACCCCATCTCTACTGTTTGAAACGTTATTTCTGAAAATTTCTGTCAACTAGTAGGCAGAACGAATGACTTCAATTCCGGCTGTGTATATCCACACTGTATACATATGTGAATGGTGTACATTATGGTACAGAAAAGTAGTATTTATCTGGTAGCTCGGATAGAAATGGATGACGTGTTTCTCCACTCCGATGTTCCTGTTCGGCTAATTTCAGAAAATAATTTCACTTCGTGACGGAAGTTTCTACCGTTTTATGTCAAGTTCCTAATGATGGTCAAAAAATGTGTTGATCCTTTTCATATGCTGTCTCTAATGCGTATCGTAGTAGTACAGCCGCTCTTATCCCGGCCGGGACAGTATACTTAACAGGTTTCAACTGGAGCGCGAACATGACGCTTATGATTGTGAATACGATGTGTTATACCCCTGGGCTATGCCGACTGGCCTTCAACCGTTTGTTTTTACACTAGCGCTAAGTGATAAACGAGGTGTCCGTTTTGGTACACAACACTTATTGAGCCGTAGTGAAGTTGTCATTATTTTCCAATGTGACTAAAGAATTTGAGGATGAGGTATAATTTGTGAGATTTGAGTGGAGTAAAGATATGTTACGCCGAATAATTGACATAGATGAGTAAATGAAGTCATCATTGCCCTACTCATAGATCGGATTTCGGGTGCTCGATAAATGCTCACTGACAGTACAATGAGGACTAGTGTGTGACGATGCTCTGAATAGCGGGGAGCACGTGGAATGTTTTGAAAAGAGCACTGTCTAAATACTGCGAAATTGAACAATCCCGAAAGGAACGTTGGACCCACTGAGTGAAACCAGTCGGTAATACGATTTCAGGCAATTTCGATAAGAACCCGTCACACAAAATCTGGTCAAAGGCTTTTCAGATGTCCACAAACGTTGGATAAAACTTGCCATAGAGATCGATTGGTAAACATATGCATCACAGTAGGTTCTATGGCAATAAAAATCGTACTGGCATGCGCTCCGCAGAACATTGCGACTAGTGTGACAAAGTTCCTCTAAGAGGGCATCTCATTATGTTGTCACCGGAATGATGCAGAAGTATCACATCAAATTCTTCCGAAGAAGCAAGGTCTCGTGTAAGTTGTCCCCGTTCGACTGAATCATCTAAGGTAAATAGGCAACTCGCGCGTGGGATATGTGCGTTTGGCCGCCCAATGAGAGCGTGTGCCATCAACAACATGCTGTGGTTTTCAAAATAACGCTTCCCCGTCCCCGTAATGTATTAATAAGCTCTGGTAGTTCTGTGGTATACCGTTTCCCTTGCTGTCGTGCGTGTGAAATAAAATACTCACAGTGCTCACAGATATTGTCAGTCGGTCCCAAAAAATGGTCTGGTGGAATTGTCGATTTTTCCTGTTTCATCAATTTTCAGCGGTCACAGATGTGGAAAAGGATAAGATTCATCAAAGAAACGGAGCACATTGTCCATTTTCGGCATCTACGGTCAGCTGGGTTACAGCTCACCCAGTTGATTTGGTTCGGCTGTCACTCTAGATGCTCCATGCTTGAATTACACCTGCCACACAGCCAACCTGAGCCGTCTCTGTTTTGAACTGTCCCACTAGCTCAAGTGGGAAGTCATTTTTGTCTGCGAATCAACTCAGTTTATTGGTAAGACAAGGGATATATGGGTTGCTGGTCCATGTACCCAGACGTTGCACACAACGTATTGGTCCGCTAGTGTGGACGACCAAGCCCTGAGGCTTAAACACCGCTGACAGGATTCCTCTCTCATTCCATCGATCCATGCCATCGATCGGCTTTCCTGTCGCTCGTGTTTTCATGGCCTCGGTACTGAGCTGGTGCTGACGCATTGTCTGGCAGTGAGACAAAGCCGTCTGTCGAACAATGTGTCAGACAATACCCCCTCAAAGTCTCCAGTTGATTACATAGTCACTTTTGTCACACGTGACGTGTCTTCGGGAAATTTTATCCGCACTGACGCGAGTTACTGATTAAACTGAATGTCATCTCCCGTGTAAGCATCGATTTGACTTTCGCTACAGGCGGCTGTTTCGGTTGCTGTCTCGTAGCAATGCCAATCGAAATGCAAAATTATCTCAGTGATGAAGTGTGCAAATGTGAGTGCGACTCACAGCCGTTTGCTGTCACCTCCCGATTCACCGTGCAGATGTTTACAGTAAGTCACGGCTGAAGGTTACGCCATAGTGCCCGCATTAATCACGTCAGGCTCATCAATTTAGCAACGTAGTTGGTTGGGGAACAGGGACTTACAGAACGGGCAACGAGCTAATTGTTCTGACTAGTCACTGATAAGTGAGCGAATAACTCGAATAATATTATTGTGAGAACTGAGTTTATCGATCTTTCTTCAAGCCAGATGCTTCATCGTAACTAAACTTGGGTCATGGAGCTAAAGTCCAACTCTCAAAAAACAGGGTAGGCTTGCCATGATGTTCTGATCGCTGAGCTTGGCCTTTAGATCGCAAACGTTTCATCACCAGTTGAGGTGACATCGTCAGGCACATGCACTGACGATGTCACCTCGACTGGTGATGAAACGTTTGCGATTTAAAGGCCAAGCTCAGCGATCAGAACATCATGGCAACCAACAACCTGAGCTACAACCAACACAAATATTTAAAACTATCGAGGGTAGGCTTAAATGTGATTTTCAACTGTCGGAAACCAACCGCCATTTAGCTACGAGAGTGAGCAATGAATACCGCCCTGTGCCATCTTACATCATTGCAGACTTACTAGACCGATGTTTGAATTAGTTATATCATTGGGTAAATTTATTTTGATCAATAATTCTGTACAAGTTAGCCGAGCTGAGTCCGGACCACTGGGAGTACTTCTCGCAGACTCCACCCAAGGAATACTGATGTTTCATAAATAGTATGTAAACGGTACAAAACGTGACCCAAACAATGGTAAGCTATTATATAAATTTCAGATCTATGTGCGACGTTTATGATTTTTCACTGAAGCAAGTTTTCTTGTGATAATTATCTATTTTGGACAGTAATCGCTAGGATTACCGCTATGACGAATCTGGATAGACAAGAAGAACAGTAAACCAACGATTTTCCTTGTGAACATAGATAAAAAGAACCATGATCTGAAACTTCGTTGCGGCTACTAATGCACAAATTATGTATGCATTTATTTACAAACTATTCATTTACAAGCATTGTCCAACCACTTTACCATCAAATGACTTCGAATTCTTCGCACTTTACATCACATTAATGAGCAAAAATTCCAATTGTCATTGCGGTCTCTAAGCCAGTCAAGTAGAAAAATAATCTCACAGTCCTTTTATTTATTTGTTGTACAACAGGTATAATGTGTCGGGAGTGGCGGCAATTGATGGGAGCAACATTCGAACCGGAGACTAAAAGTTATCATGTTTGCCATGATGATTGTTGGACCAACAAAGCTCCGGTCCACCCCATTTCGGCTTATAATGAAGCTAAATAAACCGACCAATAGGATTTGCACTTGGAGCCAGGTAGTGCTCCACTTATCGGCTTTCATTCTCAAGCAGTTTGGTTTGGTTTCTTAATCAGCCGATAACCTAAAGCTTCTGCGCAATTGTTTTGGTCGAAAGTTCAATCAGCCAAGGCATAACGAGTAGATCAACCGGAAATAAGGTTCTGACTGAAAATCATGCAGACAGAGGGATTCAGTTACAACCACACCGCTGACAAGACTGCAAGACTGGAAGTCAACGATTCCGAGCTTGATGCTCGACGGGGAGGAACTAACAACTGTTGATCGCTTTAGTTACCTCGGAAGCAGTGTGATGACGGATGGGATCACGGTAGTAGAGGTGAACACGCGTATATCCAAGGCTCGAACGGCGTACACTGAACTGGAGCACTTATGGCGGTGACCTGATATTTCACTGAAGATGAAAAGTCGTGTGTATTGGGCCGCAGTGCGTTCAGTTTTATTGTATAGTTGCGAGACTTGGGGTCTGCGCGCAGAAGATATTCGTCGTCTTCAGGTTTTCGGTCATTGATGCTTGCGTATTATCTCTACGATCGGATGGAATGACCGAATAAGCAATACTAAGGTCAGAAATCGAGTATTGTGTGCTAATTCGGAGAACGTTTTATCACAGCGTATCCATCTAAATAGACTTCGTCGGTTAGGGCGCGTGTTACGTATGGCAGACACAGGCCTACCGTACCGTGCACTGTTCTCCGTTCCTCCCAGGGAGTGGAAGAGACCACGTGGAGGTCAACAGATGACGTGGCAGCGAGGAATGATAAAATGTACAACGAACTTGGGAAAAGTAGGTGCTTCGCACCTTCGTGGTTGGGGTCCAAAAGATCCATCAACCAGTTAACTGGAGACACTGAAGGATATGGCAGTGAACCGCGAACAGTGGCGATCGTGTTGTCACTTTCTGTCGAATCAGAATGATTGATCGATATGCGTCTGTACAGTTAGACTGTATATTCCGTGCGTTGGCTGTTAGGGCGTTCTTTCCTTTTCCCACCCCTGTAGGCCCACTCTCTGTCCATCTTTTATATTCACACTTTCTAATTCAACGTGCAACATGGTGAGAAAGGCAGGGATCAGTGGGGCTTGTCCTACTGTTTAACTCCGTACGACGATGATGATGATGATGATGATGATGATGATGATGATGATGATGATGATGATGATGATGATGATGATGACACCGCTGACATAGGCGCTTAACCAATGTCGCCTAATTTCTCCTGAAAGGAGAATCTCGTGGACTGCAAATCGGAAGTCTAGTAGGTTATTCTCGGTCGAACCATTGGTTAATGTTTTTATACCGTATCGGCATGTTATCAGCTGATCAACTAGGATCATCCCTAAGTCGATATCCGCGTTGAAGATTAGCGCACATCGAAGAAGGGGGGGGGGGGGGATAGCGTATTCGGTTGGTTTCATGACACCCCAGCCACCGAAATTCTACCAAGGTGCAATGCTATTCTTCCATCGTAGCTGTAATCAAATTGTGTTTCACGCCGTTAGATAGTAGAATTATCTTACAAATAAGTCATAATGGTTACCCGTTCGAATTGCAGTGGCATATGTCCATCAGTTCAGTTATCTTCTGACCACCGTCAATATGTTATTCGTCATTCAACCGAAGTCGACCAACCGAAAACCCGGCCGTGGAATGATTACGAAAGGCAGTTTAATCCAAAAGGCAAAACAACCCGTCTCTGGGATTCAGACACACACACACACACACACACACACACACACACACACACACGGATACCACGTAAGCTTTAGTACCGTTGGTTCTCTGCAAGCAGATGTATGAGGGCATTCGAAGGCTTCGTAAATGTCGACCGGTGGTGGTGGTCGAGCTGTTTGGATCGTTTGATTACCACCTCGAATGTCGGAGGTTCAGTTCCCAGCCACTCCCAGCCATTTCGGTGGCAGACAGTAACCCTTATTGTCATCCGGCTCGTTACCACCCGTGACCTGTCGGAACCTCATGCAGTTCTGCATCACACCAAGACGCAGGGTCTGGTTGCCGGTTATCCGGACTGTCTGGACCGCGACAGCTCAGCTGGTAGAGCATCTGCCCGGTATGCGGAGGGCCGCCGGTCGGATTCCAGCTCGCGGTGTCCGACTTTTCGATGTGAAGAATGCAAGTGGATTTTCCAAAAACAATCTGTATACCTTGTTCAAGTTCTCATTGACTAAGGTGTTTGAGTCTCATCTGAGAAGGTGACTTAAATTGCATCGACTATAAACAGTTGGATCAATTCGGAAATCGCCATTACCTCCACTTTATTGATGTTCGAACTTTAGGACTGTGCTGTAATCGAATGAGTTACAAAATGGCAACCATTCTGAAGTGAATTTATCGTTCTTCGATGTTTCTGATTCTCTGAATAATACCAATTGAGCAACGAGCTCGACAAGAATTTTGACCTGAGTACAAATTCGTGAACAACCGCGTTCGTGATCAATCGTGGCTAATGCTCGTTATGAATAAGCACAAACCAGTTTTTCTGAAGAATGGCATCCAGCTCCTTTGTTCATGCAGGTTCAAGTTCCACTTTGAGATAACGATTTTAAGACTGATCAGCTCGACATGTACGACCCGGCTGTCCGCCGTGTTGGTGCTTCTCTCTCCCTCTGTATGTGTGTGTGTGTGCGTGTGTGTGTGTTCGTGCGTGTGTGTGTGGGTGGGGGGGGGGTTGAGTGTGCTCCGGAATTTCCCCTAAAATGGCTGAGTGTCCGTCAGGTCATAACGCAACTAAAGTTGGAAATATTATCGTGCACGTTTTGATATCCATTCTGTACACCAATGTTTGGGTCTCATTAATCTGTTCAGGTCAGTACAGTTGATTGTGGTTTAGCTGACAACATGCGACCTCATTCATTTTAAACTGGTTTTTATCTTCATTCACGGGAATCTTCTGATCGCAGCTTACTGAACGTGATTGACTTCAATTCGATGACTATAGTGAAGCTTTATACTACTTTCCGGATTAAGATAAGTTCACACATCTAATGGGAATTTCGCCAACACTTTCCGCATGCGAAGACCAGCTCCGCGAACGGAAATCGAACCGGCGACCGTCCGCTTACCGGCCAGATGCCCTATCGGTTGAGCTATCGCGGTACGGCCAATCGGGTGTAAATAACGCAAAGTATGCGTGTGACCAGTAACCGATAGAGGCCGACTTGGACTGAGCTGCACTTGTATGGTTTCGATTGGGACGTGTACCCAAGTGAGGGGATTTGTTCAGTAAGGAGGAAGAATTGTTGGTTAAAAAAACAGGCAAAGACCGACATTATGTTTTGTTCAGTCGTTCAAGTGATGGCCAACGTACATGGTTGAGATTGGTGTGCTAGTTTGCTAAGGAGGATGGAAGTTCGCCGATGTAAGATAAAACCAGAGGACATTTCCAGAAAGAGGTCTATTCAGCTGATTTTATTTATGAGCTTCGGAAGAAAGTCTTCTACAGACTGACAAATTACGGTCATCCGTGAGAGTGAGATGATTCAAGAAATTGTAGTTCGTGTTTCATTAGGCAAAGCAGAGCACAAAAAACGTGCAAAGACACTTATTCGTTCTCAACTGGAGAAGAATGGTGTCATCTCACATTTTGCTCAGCGCACAATTTACTGATCAAACTGCGAGGCAAGAGTTTTCCAACTTACCATTTTAAAATATTAATGGTCGATACCAGGTTGGCTAACATTGCTTCGAACTTGTCAAAGCTGTAGCAGCTGTACAGCGACCGAAATGAACCAGAATCACTGTGTTACGTAACATGGGAATATTTTATGCAATATTCTGTCTTCTGTACCAAGGTTTCAAACTCGGAAAGCGCGCTTTAATGCTTCATATGGCATTCACTTACATTATTCACTTCAGACGGACTGTACCGCTATATCTCAGCTGGTGGAACAGCTACCCGGTGAGCGGAAGGCTCCTCGTGCCAAAAATAAGTTCTAAGAGCAATTTGTGTTCTGTGGTAGTACTCCCCAGGGATTGGAATTTCGGTTGGCAGTTTTGAGCGAATGTCGATTTTAAGAAAAGGTTAACAAAACCGTTTGTCACAGTGGGATTGGAATCCACGCATCGATTAAATTTGTGTCTCAGTACTGTGTGCGTGCTCTATCAGTTGAGTTACAAGACACAACATGATCAATTCACCAAATGTCAGAGGTCTGGTAACTCGACTAGTAAGGTGCACAAGATGCCAGAAAATGGATGATGCTCATGCATGGTTCTAAATCTGTTCGATATCTACTATTGCAAGTTTTTGAATCATCTTAATATTTGCATGCACACGAATACGTGGTTTTATTAGGCTAATAAATGAGGTTATGAAAGCCCACCATACTTCACCTCTGAAACTTGTTAGAGGGATAACCTCCTGGGCCGTTTTTGACCTGATGAGTCTCTGAGTCGACTACATCACATCAACCAGGTATGATCTATCGCACATCCGTCATTGGATTTAGGCGCAGCACAAGCACACCAAACAACTCCCATGAGAAATGCCCTCCCAGTAGAAGCAGAATGAGTCGACGGTGACAGTCACCCGGCAGATTTGGTTGCCTGATCAGTTTGATTTTATCATCTCCATTCTGACTGCTTATGACTTTTGCACGTCACTTATCCCCTGCCAAGGATTCTGACTGAAACAGACGAAACACCCACATGTTTTCAGTGATCAATAAAGCGTTGATGCTACCTGCATGATAAATCACTCGAGTTGAAACCTTGACTGCCTACTAGCTGTGGGTAGTAAGGAGTTTGTATGAATACCGCTGGTGAAATGTTTCTTTTTCTCCCGATCAATATTCATTTAGGTAGAATAACAATTACTGCTACACCTCATGAACCGAATCCAAAAGCCTAACTACGGTAAAGTGCTTGACACACTAATCGAAGTAACTGGTGGTTCGATGAAAGCTGAACTGGTTCCATCTCACGAAAGACGATGTGAAACAGAAAAACTGGTTCTTAAAGAAAGTATCTCGAAAAATCGCAAAAGATAAATGCGATCTAAATAGAGGACCGGCAGTGATAGGAGAAGATGATAGTGATCTGAATACACCTAAAGTGGGAAAGGGGAGTTCTGTGATGAAGGCTGGTTAGTGGTATCTTTCCATCCGTCGAGTTCGTTTTTCTATCCTCTTGTTTATCTGTCTGTGATTCGTCTGCCTGCTAATTACTTCTGATCGATTTTGTCCTCGCGATGAACTTTGCCACACTTCATTTTAGGAGATTACCACGCTCGAGAACGACACATTCGAGGATGTGGAGGTGAGACACGTGATAATTTGTTTTCATTGGTTCACGACAGTGAGAGTGGGAGTGACGTACCGAAACAACTTTGTTATTTGATGCAGACAAACACAAACACAGGCAGATTATGAGGTGGTAGCTTCGGGGAGAATGCCTATTTGTAAGGCTTCATTACAGACAATCTGTTGACGAGTGTGGTCCACCCACTTATATGAACAAACTATTGTTTAACGGCTTGCACAGCTTTTGAATCTGAGTTTCGTGCATCGATCAGATGTGAAAAATGGCTATACTTTATCTCATTAAAGTAACTGCTGTTCCATTACGGATCAAATTCACGCTATTTATTTGAGGTCACGTGCTTTGCTTCGATAAAACCCCAACTGGAACCAATGGCTGACAAAATTGATACTTTTCGTGATGCAAAAATTAGTTTTGTGATCTATATTTGAATACAGTAATAGAAATAATGGAAAATGCACTTGCTTTCTTCGTGATCAATACAAATTCAGCCTTTAGTTATGAAATCCATAAACTGACAGTATCGCGCCGTAGACAGTTTCATTCGCGCGGCGAAGGCCAGTACATTCGCCCATCGGTTTTTTGTCTTGCTCTGCACGAATCAGCCGTGAACATGTTCCAGTCGACTGGAGACCGCTCTTCTAGCCCAAGTTATGCTGCAGCACAAGATGAAAAACGGCACGCCCAGTAAGTGTAACAACTGGCAAAATGCGTCAACATGTCGTTGTGTGCGCCGTCTATCGCGCTTCGTTCGGAACAGTCGAATGCGCCCCGTGCGGAAGACATCTTACAGAAACACTTTTTTCCATCAAAAATATCGACACTGATGCGGAAAATTTCTCCACAAAGTGAATATGATCTCCAGTATCAGCTGGATAGCCGCATTCAATGCTCCATCCTGTTGATCAAGACTACCTTTGAACACAGCAGCATATTTTGTAGTACGAGGGTAAATAAGAGAGTTTTTGACGAACAGATTTATGTCGACTCACGAGGTGCATGTGGAAACCTATTCAACTGTAAAAAAAACGAACTTGCGAATGGAAGTTATCCTCTAGCTGGTGCAACTTACGTAGTGTTTCTATCTGTGTACGATCAACGGATGGAATTTACTGAATATTAGCCACGTTCAGTGTGGATCTCATTCGCGTTCTATGATAATAGTTTGTTAGTTCAACAACCATGCAGACCTTTTTTCTGTTCGTTCCATTCTTGACACAGCGGGGAATCTGTCAGTCTGTTACTAGGTTACCACCATAGTGGCCGTTAACGTCCACGGGGAGGGCGACCGGGGGTGGGGGAGGGGAGGACTGCGAGAAAGAATATTCCAAAGTGTCACTATTCTGTAAATCGAACAGGTCATATTCGCTGTTGCATCTAATTGAATTGGCAACGGACTGAGAGAGAGAGAGAGAGAACAAAACCGTTCAACTTTTACGATTTTCTCACGTCACTGAGGATAGTCCTTTTATTTGTCTTTCAGAATACGACCAATTATTGTGCCATTTGTTCAGGGCTAGACCTCTGGGTTTTCACTAAGCATGCGTCTTTTGAGAACCTCTGTTGTTGGACTCAGTGTGCCTATTGAAATAATCTGGATTAGGCCGGTTGGAAATCACGTTCTGCCTGTGTGTGTGTGTGTGTGTGTGTGTGTGTGTGTGTGTGTGTGTGTGTGTGATCACCATCAGGGCTTAACAACTTTGGAACCTCACAGGCGTAAATCTAAACGAGAAGAGAAACAAGTCTAGTTCAGGTCACGGAAAATAAATTTGGTACACCCAGCGTGAATGACAGTAAAATGATGAACCCCATGGTCCGAAAACAACCCTGTAGTGAGGCTACAGAGAACAGTCGGGTCAGAACCAGTGCACTAGTTCTGCTGTTCAAGTGACATCTAAGTAGGTGGAATTGTAGGAACGATGTTGCATGCTACACACAGTTCGTCAGTCCGAAGAAATGAAGACGATTACAGAGATGAGGTACGAAAGGTGAAAGTGATAACTATCTACCTTTGTTTGACGGTAAGTAGTAGGAGAAAAAGCGATGTAAAGTTAGGCTGGCAAGAACAGAATAAAACAAATTACTGAGGTTAGAAAAGGCCAGACAATCAGACTGCCCGTGGATGGTCCAGCCACTGTAGATTGAGACAAATCTCATTTTTATTTAAGGATGGCTCGTCGATCAGGCAGATCACGAAGATGAAACCTCATCTTGCATGTCACTGCAGTACACCAGTGCGAGACGAATATGCTAAATAGGATCGTCCTTCCGGATGCTATATATATATATATATATATATATATATATATATATATATATCTTTATTGTTTGTTCCGAAAGCCCACATCTCTTGGTAGCACCTTTCACTCCCAGTAGAATCTACGAATTCCACTGATTCTCAAAATGGTTCCGTAGAATTCTTTCTATTCGTGCAGTTCATGGGAGATGGTGGACGGGTACTACTAGGGTGTCCAGCCACAAAGCAGGAGAATGATTAGGGTCCTCATCCAAAGTCTTTAGCTCTAACAAGAACCTATCCGCAAGGCAGCGGGATGGCTTAGTGGAAGCCCTTTGCTTGGATCAATTATTCTTCCACTGATTTTGCCGACTGAGTTGCCAGCTCAAATCGACCCCCAACCTGGAGGACCAGGAGACTGGACTTTGCCTGAGCTCTACCCATTGACCTGTCAGGTATGATTGCATTTCCAGGCTTAAAGAAGCCATCCTGTATAGCTCTTTGGGTCATAGAGGTGCGCAAGCCATCACACCACGTAAAGGTGCCGTCTCGTCGCGATGGTTCTGTGGAGGAATAGATCCTAAATTCCAGAGTCTGATTATGATGTAGATCCTGTCACAACTGTTCGATCAGCCTTGTCGAGTTTACCAACGGGGAAGGCCGAGACTAAGTGATCACGTGTACTGAGACACGCGATCCGACTCTAAAGGTAAAAAAACACAAAAGGAATGGCGGTGCGTATATTGGCGTCGAGTTACAGTCCGAACCATTGATGAACATGAGACGGACGAGGAGTCTGTCCCCGGTGTATGTGTATGCGTGCCTGCGTGACGGTGCTGGACAGCAAAGGTGGTTACATCATGACAATGTAAACGCGGATTGTCGTTATGTTTTTTCAGGTGAATGACATGGTCGAAAGTGAATACATCAGCGGAACCCGACAAATTGTCAAGGTAGTTACGTAATCTCCGCAGTTTCGTCTTGTTCATCCGTCTCAGGTAGCCCGTAGTTCCAAATGAGTCGTCATTTTGGCAGTTGGTTGTTCCGTTGATTTTATTTTGCACTCAAGCATGAGTGAAGGGAAAGCAGCATAACCCATAGTACCCAGCACCCACTACGCCCTCAAAACGAATTGGCAGCCGGATCGTGGACTCTGGAGTAGAGAGTTACACACGGTCTCCATAATTCAAACCTAATGGTGTATCACCTATTGATGAATGAGATTGAGATCCGGGCCACGAGCCGTGAGCCTCCGAAAATAAGACCGTGAGTCATGTCTATTTCTGCTTCTAGCATTGCACTAAAGCTTATTTTGAGGATTGTCTTATTTTTCAGATGGAAAAATCAATGTTTTTATGTATAAAACTGTACGTTTATCCAAATACAGTCGTCATCTGGGATATCGTCATCAATCTCCAGATCCCGAATTTGGGCATGAGTTTCTTGCGATTCCATTTCCTGAGTAACTATTGGTTCCAGTCTTTCGTGTCCGGCAATAAAGCTTTCCTCAAATAAAGATTCAACGTTTCTGTGGCCTGCTCTTAGTGCTCTGCTAACACAACTGTCGGTTATTTCATCCTTTGACTTCTTCATCCAAATTCACAAAAGTTTCTGCCCTTATTTTTTTCCATTCTATTTTCAAAGTAATCGCTGATTTCCATGCGTAAATGGTCATTAAAATGTTTAGTTATTACAATATAAAGACTCAAGTGATCTGTAGTCATTCCTGCGGAAATCATTAGTTGATCTATTCTTCTCTAGGCAAAAGAGATTTTCATGTCTTTAGCGCGGTGGATACTGGCCAAATCCCAGACTAGCGGATCCAGCTGATCACCCCGACAAAACAAGGGGCGGCCGGAATCGTTTTTATCGTTGTGTCCTCACACTGCTTATCAGCGTGCTTCTGCCTGACGAAACCACACGGTAGCTCATGGTCTTAACTGTGGCTCATTTTCGGGTAGAGCTTACATTAAAAGCGTCCCGAAAAACCTTGCTATGGATCGATATTTCGGTAGGTCTTATTATTGGAGAAACACGGTAGTTCAGGCTCATTGATTTGTGGGTAACCCTTATTCAGTATCGCAAGATGTTCGTGTGTAGTAGCACATTAAACGTCTGAGATTCGAAAGAAGGACGAAACAATGAAAGACTGTCTGACCCAACTGCAGATAAATTCCAAACTCACGATCCGGTTAAAGCAACTGGGAATTAAATTCACATGAGTATGGAATTTCAAACAGACCTATTAAATTACCTCACTGTTGGGAGCCGACGTCAAATAAGAAAGTAAGTCGTAGAATACGAATCACTGATTAACTGGCCTCACCAGGCAAAATCGATCCTAATTCCTATGGATAATTAACCAATACCCACGCTGATCCGGGTGATTTGATTATCAAGTTTTACCAATTTGTAAGTAGCTCATAGTTCCACCTTTTTCGACTTTGCCGTATTTTGAGTTGCTGACCGACTTCCGGAGATCATATTTCAAAATCAGTCTGCGCAGCGACGACGGTTATTTATTACTGGAACGAGCCAGAAACCGAGGGAATAAAAAAGCCAAACTTATCCTTATTATTATTGAACTGCTGCCATGGTAACTTCGCTTTACAGTTAAGGTGATTTTAGATCTGTGTGTCTTCCGTTTTAACGGATATCGTCAAGTCGACGAGTTAAAGACATGACACTGTTCCCGAACAGACTGGTCAGTAGTCCGATCAAGTTACCCCACTCTGAACAGAATACGATTTTCAGTAACCGAATAGTCGTGAGTATCGTGTGCTTAGCTCTCTCTCTCTCTCTCTCTCACTCTCTCTCTCTCCCTCTCTCAAGGCTTTCGTGATCCTGGACAAGAATGAGAAGTATTCTAACGTACTACTTATTTGCATTACATTGGTAAGACGCGTTTGCGTTGCAAATACAGTTCCGTTATTTCTGGGAGCCAACGTTGAGGACAAAACGACAGGTCGATAGCCGTTGACAATTCTCTGACTATGAACGACAATTCCATCGGCTAACGAAGCATATCCATCAGGACGTTTCGAGACAGCTCAGTAAAACCATTCCATACCCACTAAATTCTACGAAATGCCCATGATATCATAAAGACGCAAGTTTAAAGTGAACAACTTGTTCTTAATGATTCATTTAGTGATCTGTGAAGAATTTGTAGGGAGTACGAGAGTAGAATGTGACACGTGACACGGGTGGCTGCAGTATTACTGCAGCATTTTACAAAATTTAGGAGCCGAAAGCCGCAGTTCAAGAGCCTTGTACAGTAGTTCACGAGCCATCCATAACCACTGAATGAATTCTACGTAAAAAATGCAAGTTATAACACTTGCTTTGCCAAAAAAACAAGCACAAATCCAAAAGGTCTTTGGGTGGTAGTATGAATGTGAAATTTTTCCTATCGCAGGAGGCACACGCAGTTGTTATGACACTATGAATGGATTTATGGCAAATTCCTTGTAATAAAAGAAACATGTACATCCTGACAATCTGTCATTCTGGTATTCTCATGAGAATTTATCTGTTCTCTTCCAATGAAACTTTGGCTGAACTTTTGAAACAGATAAATGTCTCCTCAATAGGTTTGAAAAATGAACTATACGGAGGAAGAAAACGGAAAGAATGTCTAATGGCTAAACGAGCTTCAGATGCCCGTCGAAGTGAAGGTGCATGGTCAAAAATAAAAACTATCTCAGTATTGGACTGTTCAGTGTTCACCTTAGAGAAGCGTGCTTCCAAGATCTCGCATGACATTCATAATGTAACATCTCAAGGGTCGAAATGCATACAGTGATATTCAGGTTCCCGCCTTTACTTGATGGCAAGGTTTTATACTCGGTTCTCCTTTAACAGATCGTCCGATCGATCGTGAGCACCAAACGCTGTAATTGGTTTCATCAACGTAAAGCTGAAACACATGGCCTACGTGCACTAGTAACCATTCTGCTTATTGGGCGCGCTTTGTCTTGACATCTGTGCTATTACCAACAATGGGTTAGATTGTAAGTTTTTTGTTTTGTCGCCGTGGTTATCAAGGAGCCGATCAACAGAGGTCGCGCCAATGGTCAAATTGGAACTTGCCAGACTCAAATATTTTTTTAATCCGAGCGAGAATTGCTGAAGGATTCTCGTCCTCATTGTTGCATAGCTTAGCGATAATATCATCCAAGAATTTCCCTTTATTGAGGTCTCGTTTTAATCCAGCTTCTTGGTCTCTTTCTACAAAGCGCCTGCGTGTTTTCATGTTTGTTTCGAGGTGTTAATATGCCAGCTTCAAATCGTCACGGGTTCCGACAGACTGTACAAGGCGTCCGCGATCTTCATTGTTGACAGCTTTTCTTCTGCGTACAGGATTTTCCCTCTCTGGGTTTAAACTGTTTAGTTCCATCTTCTCTATCAATTCCTCAGCGGACATATTCGTTTTGCCTTGTTTGTTTTGACGAACAACACAGTTGCCTATCTTAGCACTTTTATCTTAGGTTGAAACTGACCGGACGACCAAGAGCCACTCAAAACCAATGGTTAGATGTCACTCTCCTACATCATTCGCTGTTGTGCATACATCTCATCGCCTAATTGGGTCATTTGTGCACATCACACTCCCGTTGATCACGTCGTACCCCGAGTAGGTTGAACCAAGTGTCTAGGCTTTACCGATATCGAAAAGCGACAGTCAAATGCCACAACAATTGAATGTTTCTGTAAGCGCGTGCGGTACCTCTGACTTTACAGTCTTGTTAGGCTTCAGGTTGCCATCAGGTTGGTGTTGGCCCGAAAATCTTATTTGCACCTTTTTCTGCGGTTCAGATTCCCGCTAAAACATTTGCTTAGATGTGCGAGTCGAAATATCCAATATTCCGCTATTTACACAAGTTGGGGGATATTTAGTCCAAGAGAAGCTGATGAATGGCTCTCTAACTATGGCAAAAAGTCATTAAACTACGGCTCAGGAGTGTTTGACTACGCTGCAAGGCTCTTAAACTATAAAAATACTGTAGCATTATTAACACTGGTTAATACTGTTTGTACTACTTATTACGGCAGTTATAAAATACAGGAGCACTATGAACCGAAAGCAAGGAAACAGACGTGAACACTGTCCTGCAATCACCACAAGTCAGCACTATTTTTCAACCACTGTATGACAAACGATTTACGGGCAAATGCGGGATATATGCCTGTGTTCATGTGTGACTCATCTTTATCACATGAACCGAACCATAACATGTAGTGGAAATTGACCTCAGAATAATTGACATCATCCTTCAGGAATTTTTGTATGCGTTAGATGGACGCGACATCATTCGACCACTTTGGTGACGGAGCGGTTGCGACGAAAAACGGTCGAATGGGTTAGAGAACATGACAAACCAAATGACACGGGTCAGTGGTGGTGGCTAGCCTGTCTGGTCAATTGCCTTGTGTTCCCGGTCTGGCGGTCACCGATTGGTCACGTTTCCTTTGCTTTGTGTTATGTACTGAAAAAAAAGATTTGTTCTGATGGTTCAATTTGCCTGACGCATTTCAAAGAGATCACAATGCGTCATAATTTCTCAAGCAATTTTTTTCTCAACGAAAGACAATCGCACATAATTACCGTTCACTTTCAGTTAAATTGATGAGTGTTTATTAGGCAAAGCCATAATAAGGGACGATGCGCAAACAAGGGTTTTCCGATTCTCGTCCAGGAAAGAGACTAGTCACATTTTGCAGCCTGGTTGACTTATTCTGTATCCATGACCAGATCAGACACTGCATTCCTCTTCCTCATCCTCGTCATTAGGAGGGAAATGCAATGATAGGAGGATTCGATGGTTGGCCGAGATGATAAACGCTTATGGAGTGTAAACCTTTCACGGATACCACTGTGTACAAAAATCTAGCTGATCTCATTACTTCTCATTGTAATCTTCCTTACTTATTTCGTCACGCATATTTGAACAAAATTTCTACTTCCAAAGTCAGCTTATATTTTCACAAGTTGTTTAATTTAGGCCATGTATACCATTTATGACGAGTGAAGCAGATTGAGCTTATTTTTTCCACCATTTTGAGAGGACCAACTTCATCTAGGTGTCTCGTAACGGAGCTCGAGGATCAACCACGTTCGATGTTAGCTTAGTTTATACATTTTATCGGATTCCGCCAACTCAGCCGACACGTTATGCAACCAAAATATTTGAAAAATAACTCGGAGTTGGACGTCTGTGCCACACCGCAGAGTCAAATCAACCCGAGCGACATGCCAATGAAGTTGTTAGGTCGTTTTCTCAACTCTTCCCAAGGATGAAGTGATCAGTGTGTATGGGTGTCAGAGAGAGAGAGAGAGAGAGAGAGAGAGAGAGAGAGAGAGAGATTTCTCCACCCACCATTTGACCAGCGGGTCGAGATTTTCCGTGTCCATGGATCAGTTTGTGGGAAGAACGCACACGGGTTAGGGGACCGTGGTACCAATAGTCGTTCCTACCTCGTATATCTTTGTGATGGGATAAGAGATTCTTTGTTCAACAATCTCCAGCATACAACGCGAAGGCAATACTGGAGTAAAATATTTGGAGAACCGGTTTGTTCTGATCGAATGTTCCTAAAGTCACAAATATAATGGAACAATAACTCCAGTTTGTATTTAGTGTACGATAACGGTGAAATCTGTAAAATAATAGGACTAATATTTATTTTACAAAAGGAGTTAAATGGGTAGGAACTGTGATTGCAAAAGTGAAAAGCACGTCCTGAACATTTAAAAGAGTTGACGCAAAAATCATGCATATGGGATAGATCATACATTTGTGAGCTATTCAGACAACAGGTTTTCCCATTGTTTGGTGGCCACCGCCTGTTATTTGGCCGCCACAACCTTGGGTACAGCAGCCAAACCTTTCAGAAACACTCATATCGCATAAAGTCAAATCACGTGTGCGTTGTCGCTCCCTGTTACGGGACTTGGTAGCTTTGTGCTAGTCGCTAACTCGAATACTCAGCGGCTACAAAGGAAAATCTAGAAGTTGTTTAATAAAACTAGTGTGACTGCGAAAAAGATGGGTTTACAAATTGGGATAGTTTTTTGAAAGTTCAGTAACAGTGAAATTGTGTCTGTCAAATGCAGTACATGAAACGAGCGAAATCCGATCCATTGCTTGTTTGTATAACTGCACCAACATCTCAAACATATGTTCTTTGGTGGTTTGGTCTTCCGGAACACTGCGAATCAGAGCCCCGTCTTCTAGTAGTAATTTGACAGTTCCTTTAAACATACTGGATATCTCCTCGATCGGATTAAAGAATGGGGTATGGGGAGGACAGCATGTCGGGTTGTCAGCGTTGCCTCACCCGCCCGTCGATGAACCAGGACATTATGGAACAGAAGTGCAGTATCATTCATCCATTCTTCATATTAGAGTTAGCAGGAACCTTCCCCTATAAGCCTCGTCACAATCCATTGGATGGTATGAATTCAAGATTGAGTAGAACAACACAGCCCCAAAAGAGATTGGTCAAGTTTCTTTTTGAATGCTTTATCGTTTACCTCTTCTATCACATCACCAGGTAAAGGATTCCAAAGGTTTGTGGCCCTCAGAGACAAGTGGTAGACTAACGACAAACCAGTAGAATGCATCTTCACCAGTGTCGATGAGGGCCTGCGCACACGACACACGGAGCGGGAAGTCCCCTTGCGACTGTAGTTCAAGACCACCCCGAATGATACGACGGATGCAGATGAGATCATAGAGCAGCCGCCGATAAGCTTCTGGAAACATACCCGTTGCTTCAAGATGTCCGTTATAGTTGACGCACAGGTAGTCCAAAGATGAGATGGGTAACAAACCTCTGCTCTCTCTCTAACTTGGTTGATTCGGCAGTTGTACTTGGATATGAAGCCGCACCACCATATTCAAGTCTGCGACGTACATGGGAAGTATACAGCCTACGGAAAGCATCGTACCGTAGGTTCCCAAACAATCGACATATTGCACCAAAAATACTCCAAGCGGAGGCAAAAATCTGTCCGTGTGACCTTTGGTTTTCAGCGAGGAAGACACCAAAACCCCCAGATCGCGCTCGCAGTCTGCTGTCCGGAACAGATTTCCAGACGGGTGATAACTCACGACCCACACGCATGTGAACTCACTTCGACAGATTTAGTGGCAGCATCCACTCAGAGGACCAGCGCAAAAGAGCATTTAGATCTTCCTGTAGAATTTGGCTATCTGCATCCGAACAAAGTACTCACCATAGTTTCAGATCATCTGTATACAAAAGACAAGAGGATGAAAAGACTGTGGGGGGGGGGGGTCGTTTATGTGAATGAGAAACAGTAACGATTTAAGAGCGGACCCCTGGGTGACACCACTGGTCGCTGAGTACCACCTGGACAGGGTTATCGCGACTCTAACAGCAAATCGCCTTCCTCGTAGGAAATATTCGATCCATCTTAGCAGGGGAACAGCTACTCCCAGTAAGCTGAACTTCCGAAAGAGATGGACACGTGGAACTTTGTCAAAGGCTTTTCTGAAATCCACTAGGATGACTTCCACGGAATATCCGTGGGCATACCGTTCAATCCAGCCCCCGCTAGCAGCGGAAATTTCGACAAGCAAGAACTGGCTTTTCCAAAACCATGTTGTTTGAAATTGAACAGCTGATGGCTTTACATGTGTTCCTGCACCTGCTTGGCTATGAGATGTTCCATGAGCTTGCAGATGACACAAGCTAGACTCACATGACGGTAATTGACAACAGCAGTATGGCCGCCATCTTCGAACAGCGGAACAATAATAGCATCTCTCGAATCATGCTGTAGTCTCCTTGCTGCCAGCGATGTGTTCAACAATCTGGTGACTGGTGGTGTAATGATGTCAGCAAGTTCACCAAACATTGAAGAGTGAATTCCATCAGGGCCGTCTGAGGGATGAGGCTTGAGAGATGGTAGTTGTATCTTAACTTCATCCACATGAAAATAACAAGACGCGACGGCGGGTTCCGAAACTGGCGAAAGGGTTGATGTGGAATCCTCCGTTGTATACGCTGACGCATAATGTCGTACCACCACTTCATCCCTAGCCTCTTCAGAGTCAGCGATAATCTCAGCCTGAAGCGAAGTTGGTATTCCGGGCGTCGCTCTCGTACGACTTTTGAGATACGCGAACAACCGTTTGGGTGCCTTAACACAGTCGGCTGCGAGCCTCCCCTCAAACTTGCTTCGCTTAATTGCCTTCAAAGACGAACGATGACTCCTTATCTGTCTGTACACAAAGTAGCCGTCTCTGGTCTCTTGATACCTTCGTCGCGCACGGTTTCTGTTGCGAAGCAGACGTGGAAATTATCTATCAAACCACGGAGGTTCATGTGCGTGAGAACGCTGGCGGTGGGGTGGAGCGAAGCTATCAACCAGCTGAAGGATCCCCTCACGGATACGACTCCAGTCTGTGTTCACTTTGCCAGAAAAGTCCTGTTTCTATACCATATTCCGCTCCGTCTCTCTCTCTTATCCCCAGAATTTATACGCCAAACGTTTGGTCCGCGGTGTGGACTAGATGATATTTGGACTCCACGTCTTCAGTGTATGTACAGAACAGCACGGTCGTTTGAACCTAAATGAGGTAGAATATCAATCTTAGAAACTTCCGAAATCCGTGGAGTTAAAAAAGATCCAGAATGGACGACTTCTCACTTTGGAAGCGAGTTGGCTGAGACACGCGTTGGTACAGCGCCAAATCGGATGCCATGGTAGCAGATTTCGGAAAAACTGTCAGCTGCTATACCGGGAAATCCCATAGGTACTGATTTTTGTCACCGTTTGCACCGTTGCCGGAGTTCTGTACGAGCTTGTTTAAATTTTTGCCGATCGTCTGATTCTAGGGCTTGCAACAGTTGAGCAAACCTGCCTCTGAGACTCGGGTATTGCCTTAAAACCTCTTGTGTCTGTTCGCGAGAATCAAGAAAAATCTCCAGAGGTTGGGGATACCCGGTTTCACAATTCTTGCCAAAAAGAAAAGCCGCTTTTACTTGTGCTGACCCAGCCAACGTCTCTTAGCCCGCAGAGAACAGTTTCTCAAATAGTCTCCTTAACTGCAGAAGGTAGTGACCGAGACCCTGCTGAGGGGCCGACACAGATATTCCCGGAATTCCGACTACCAACAAGCACTGAGACCGTGGAGGTAATTTCTTCTGACTCGTAGGCACTTGTATCTAAGATTCTCTGTGACCAGGGAGTGTCGTTAACTCAGAGACCGATGGAGGAACGGCCGCATGTATGACAGCAGCAATCATTGCTGCTCCTTCTCGGGTGGGTAAATTCCTTAGGTTGTTGTTGACTCTCCTTCAATAGGCATTTTTCGTCCCCAAAACCATAACTGCCTTAACACTAGATTCGGTGGAATCAGAAGAAGGCAGTTGTGCACTAGCAAATACCAAGCCACCGGAAGCCACAGTTCCCGCGAATGTTCTTCCCTCTGACGGCGACGATAGTGAC
>CANUEZ040000175.1:255000-347500 GCA_948099385.1 Fasciola hepatica
CATCACTTCTTTTTCGTTCAAATTGACCGAGATTCTCTTTTCTATTATTTTCAATGACCCCTATCAATTTTCACCCTAAACCAACCGATGTACTTTGACGCCGTTGCCTTATTTGTCTCATCATTTTAAAGACCTTCGATTGTATCGCGAAATCAGTTCGTTGTATCTTCCTCGACTAGTTCTCCGCTTCAGATTCGGTTCATTCTCATCTACTTCTTTGAAGGTTGGAGTCTTTTGACTGCCCCTTTTCTGTTCTTTCATGGTTGATAGCCTACTTTTCCAACAGAATTCAACGTACTACTATAGGCACAAGTTTATCGAGTTCCTCAACGAGCTGGTCTGAAGTTCTCCAGGAGGCAGTCCATTCCCACTGTTTTTTCACCGTATATATTAAAAATTTGTCTATTTCACCATATGCGCGGCTTTTTAGTCACACTGATGACGTAGTGTTATTTTAGTCCATCTCCAGTGAATGGAAGTTTTTATCTTTTTCCGAGAATTTCCCCAAAATTCCGGAGCTTTTCGTCCCATTGTGGTCTAACTCAAATGTCTTGAGTGTATTTTTGCTCCTTCACTTTCACCTAGACTCTATGAGCAATCAGTCATTAACATCGTCCCCGTTCTTAAAGCTGATTCGATCAAATGCTCAAGCGTCACAATGGGAACAAATTTACTCGGGGTCTTCCCATTTTCTGGATGGTGTGAAAAAACTACGTAGACCGTCTTGAGAAATTCATGATATAAGGTCATTTGTTGCTAGACAAGCTGTTCTTTTTCCTATGCCCATTATTATATTCTCCCGGTCTGACTCCGTTGCACTCGCGTGATCCTTTGCTATTATCAGCCGTGTTTCTTTGATTTCCGTAGGTTCTCTTGCCTCCAAGTAATACGAGTACGCTCTTTACCCTGTAAAAAGTTTTGCAGACTCCACATCATGCCCCGTAACTTATCTGCATGTCATTCACATCCAATTACACAGCATTGAGAATGATTCATTCCCTCGTAAATCTACCCATCGAAACTCTACAGTGCTTTATCTAGCAAGTGTTTTGGCTGACAAGCTAAAAGTCACAAAGGAAATCTGCGTGGATATCGGTAGCTGAACCAGCTCTTTTCTGCCGTATTTGTTTCGCTAAGCTCAGAGTTATACAGATCCGTCGCCCTTTTTTTCGGAGAAAGTGAGAATTTTATAAGATTGATGAAGTCCCCAATACAATACAATAACAATACTATGCAACGTAATACAAGGTCTTGTATATCCTAACTCTCTCCAACTGCTGTTGCAATGACGTACGTATTGGCAGTACGGATCGCCAGTTGGTGCAACGGGTGTCAGAACACACTGGCAAATAGCATTTCATGTTAGCGACATTATGTGATAAATACACAATAACACAAGTTCTTCAGCTTCCTCAACTTGGCTTGACCCAATCTTTTGTGATACTATGCTGTTGACTTCTAGGGAGACGATGATTTTCGTGATGCAACGGATAGATCTATTTAGGGGGAAAATGGTTGGTACTGGCTGTCTGCCTACCTTGGCGTTAACTCCATAGACGGTCCCGTACGCCGATGAATACAACGAATAATTTTTCCATCCGACACACTTCCACTGTCACACTTCGCGAATTATACTATTTACAAAATAGCAGTTTTCATGTTCAAAACCGACGAGAATTAGGTAGACCATTGAGTGTGACTATCTTTCTTTGTTCCATCTTATTAGGTGTATCGTGTGGTGGAGTGTGCATGCTATTTCTTGAAGTACTAATTAGTTGATTGCTCATAACACAATTGTGGACAATTGACTACGAACGCGACTACGTCAAATAGACCAAATGAAGTATGATTTAATTCCTCGACTGAATAACGACGGTGTTCCAGTGGATCGTACTCTTGGAATGCAAACAGGCAATACTGTAATATTTGATTGCTTTCGCTGATTTCCAAACGTTTGATTTAGGGCAGCGAGTTTCCTACCAGACACTTCTTGCAGATTCTAACAGAACGAATTTCCAACCACCAAAAGATTCCATTATCTTGGAATGTTAAATTTCTTCTGCACACGGTGAAATCCCTCGGTACGGAGGTCTCCCTTATTCGGGAGTCCCTTCCTGAGGAGTTGTGTTGTATGGGCATATTTATTTTAAGATTTCTGTAAGCTGTTGTGATTCGATCAAAATATATTAAATTCTATTGGACGTTCTCAAAGAATTGGATGAGACATACTGAAATGAAGCTCATGCATAAAAATGGGAACGTACTGTTAGCCGCAACTAATTTGTCATTGGTTTAGAAGCCGGTCAATAAGATCCGTGAAAATTAAAGAAAGTGATAGATTGGGGATACGCCAAAAATTAGTCTACTGCTAGATTTGCCGACTGACTGCTGCTCAGCAGTGAGCACGACTGACGCGTATGGAGCAAGGTCGTAGAAGTTAAGAACACAGTTTTAGAAGGCCAGTGAAAAAAACGAGAACCGAACAAAGTGGGACAAAGAGAACATACTGAGAGATACAGGCAGTAGGCAGAATTGTCTACCGGTTTGGGATAGTCTGAACCCCACAACGGAGAACAGACAAGCAACGCAGTTACCAAAAGTGGGATTGAATGTGTAAAAGTTAACAGTACCGCGTTTTTGTAATGATTCCTTGATATTTTTGGTAGATTCCACTCTAGCAAGAGAGAGAGAGAGAGAGAGAGAGAGAGAGAGAGAGAGAGAGAGAGAGAGAGAGAGAGATTATACTGTTGGTCTCATCATCTATCAGGAAGGTTCGTCATCTAAGAGAAAAAACAGAAATAATAATAAAGGCTCTTTACTTTCTCCTTTGTTTACTACAAATAAACATTACAGTAGCTCAGGAAAAGCGTCGAAGCCATTGCAGGCTGCCAAATGAGGAAGTGACCTGCTGCAGTATTCAAACCAGGGGCCACAGGTTTCAAGGTTTTCCGTGATGACCACACCGGTCACGTGTGTTACGTGCACACAGTAAGAATAGACCGAGTGGACAAAATGTAACGGCATGTATTACGCAACTGGTAACGAGGATAATTCGCAACATAAAAGAGATGGTTTGAATATTACTCTTAGTATTAGTAACATTATCATATGACAGTGAACCATAATAATATGAGCAGTTTTAGAACGTATCATTTTGGCTGTTGTGACTGATTTATGCATGAATCTCCCTGAAATTTCAGACAGTAAACTATGTTCTACATTTAGTTCTTACTTTCCGGTTTTATGGAAAAGTGTATATTGCCCTCTTTCAATTCAGTCTACTTCTCCACCGTGACTTACCGGAACTGATAGACCACCTGTTGTCAGCGGCCCTATGCACCCATTGTTCGACAATTTCTTGCTAATGGCAAACCTAATTTTTGCTAACGACTTGGTTTAAGGAGCAACTTCTAGTGGCAAAAAGTACTGTTTTCAATCAGGTTATTGAGCGGGCTGAATTCATCTGATCCTACGGCCAGATGCATAACCCACAAAATTCTAGGGAGAACTTTTGTTTCAAGTCGATCTACCGTAGTGACTCTTGGCCTGATTGCCACTTTGCAACAGTGCATTTTTGCTTTCAAATTTGTATCGTCTATTGATTCTCTTCTAAAGATGGAGGAAACCAGTGAAAAAGTCTCCTTTCTGAATAACCACATGCTTCCAAACACCCTATCTGTCACCTGAGTGGGACATGGGTTACTTGGGCGAGGGTCTGAAATCCGACGGTTTTAATTACCATAAATCAGTCTGAGTGGTACTGTGATAATCTTCATCAGGCTTTATAAGTCAATGAACTGAAGATTTATAGGGAGTGATAAATTCGCGATGACACTAGAGAAGAACTGACGAAGATAGAAACTAACTGAATAACAATTTTTGCTACAGCCACTGCTCTGACTAAAAAATATACTATTTCCAGGAAAGTCGAAAGTTGTACTACTTTCCGTCCGGGGTAGTATCACATTGTTTATGTGTCAACAAATAACCAGCACGCGAAGTTCACAGTGTTCGTGAACTCTTGGATGAAAAGTAACCCAGACCAGTGGGTTAAAACTCGCCAGCATGATTTCTGAAAGACCAAAGTGAACAAGCACGAAAAGAAGAAACTGAGAGCAAATTTTGTGGAATGACATCACACACACACAAACACAAAACTGCTTTCAGTGTCCCAGTCCGTGAAACACTGAACAAATTGTAAACCATAGCAAGCAGACTAACGCTAAGGAGAATCCCAGTTCATATCAGAGGAATCACTGACACGCACCACGCTGTTAAAAGTGAACAGAAGTCACGTTGCTTAAGGTCATCTGAGGCGTGCAACGTGAACTAGAGACGATGACTAACAAAAAGCGAGGCAAAATGGAAGACGAACACTTCTCCCACTGTGGATATTCACGCAATCGAATGTCGTTGGACCGGCTAGCTTAATAATGGTGTTGAAAGTTTTCGTTTGATGTTTCGGTTATTTTTGGATTTTAAATTTACTGAATGAGAAGAAAAGGACGCAGCCGCAATTTACAACCGGGAATACTCGCACCAGTAATGTGTCGTACTCCTAGACCAATGAGTTCCCAGCTCATATGGTAAACCTGCTTAATCACGTCTTTATTTACATTCCATCATTTCGTGTTCTGGCCGTTCTGTTCTTGGTCATGCGTTTTATACCTTCATGTCCCGGGTTCCAATTCCAACATCAATGCAGCGGGTCACTTACCAGAATTTTTTTGAATAGGTTCGAAAGTCCAATCGCATGGTTGAGTTTCACAGGACGGAAGACAACTATTAGGTATTGTCGAAGGACGAAAAGGAACGATTATTCGAATAAAGGAAGCAATGAAATCGAAATGAAATATTTTAAAGCCAGAACGACACAGAAACAGCCCCTGATTGTCTAGGTTGATGACTACTTTGGGGAATGGTAGCAAATCGGCTCATGAACATGTATAGTTAAAATAGTTTCTGTTTATTCATAATATTTGGACCGAATCGATTTGAAAGTAGTTGTAAAACACTTGCCAGTGATTCTTGTAGGAATCGGTTATTTGTTGGAACAGAAAAGTAACTTGCTCCCTAGTGTTTGTCGACCTGATTAGGATCTGACGGAAGAACAACAGAGCTACTGGATCCGCATGAAAACGTGCGAGGGGTTTGTGCTCTATTCTTCTGTGTGCATATGTACAGACGAATAACGACAACGCAACTTTTTCTTAAAAAAACCTCAAACTACTGTGATGTAACGTCATTAAGAGGAGTACACGCTGACAAATTTTGACGAAATGTCTGTGCTATGTGAGCTCAAGCTGACGGCAGAGGTCTTGATATCACATGACCCCTTTTCACAAAACATGGGGAAAAAACTAGGAGTCCATGAAAACATTAGAAGAAACTAACTTCGAAACGAATTTCGATAACCGAATTTCGGCATGTGACAGGCAACTTATTGTAGGGGATCAAAAGCACACGGTATGTGCAATAACTACACCGAAGGGCTTTGTAATGTGACAATGAGAATACTGACCTTATTCGGTTGCTGAAGGTTTTTCAAACGATCGACAACAGTTTCTGAATCGATCTCAATTGTAAAAGCTGTCAAATGTTTGTGGGACTTGAGCCTACACGTAGAAGCCATCCACGTGGTCAGACGGTCATCTCCGTCAACCCCGTGCTCGAATCACCCCGCTGTCACCGGTCACTCCCCAAAAGGCAGCCTCAAATCGGCCGTGACCCCCTTCGTGAAGTATAGTATTACTGGTACGTAATCAAGAGAAAGTAGACGAAAAGAAGAGAAAAGGAAAAAGACATACTGATGAGGCTGAACTACATTTCTTTTTCTCCCCTTCTTCATTTAGATCCGATTAGCGCGTCGTCAGAGTTGTTGGTTCATTTGAATAAATGATCGCAGTTATTAGACTTACACATTGGGAATGCGCTCGGATACTCCACTGGGGATTCAAAACGGTGGCTTGCTGTTAGTTTCTGGTGGATTAGTCGCAACTAACCTCCGGAACGAGAACACTGCCGTCATCCGTTGGAAAACGGGAATTAATTAGTTTGCGAATGGGCTGACAAATTTCCCGCAAACTTTCCCCCCCCCCCCCTCATCTATGTTACTTATTTTCAGTTTCAAAAAGTATTATGCGGACTGCAATGAGAATCAAGTCAGAAGACACCAAACTGCCGCAGTCAAACGGTAAAAATCTCGTGGTACTGGGTTCGACTCTCACAGACATTCTGCCTTATTGGCACCTTCGGCTCCTGTTGTAAGCAGGACGACAAGACACTGCAGGATATTCCCACAGTCACACAGGTCAGGTCATGTAACACATACAGTCGTTTATATAGGATCTTTCCCAAACTGCGCGGCACCAAGATTGCTATTGCCGCTGCTTGAGCGCTTCGGCTGCGTTCTGTCCAGTTGCCTGTGGCCGATGGCTTGCTTCTTTTGACCGTCATTTTTCTTCCGTTGGTCGAACTGTCTCAGTTGACGGCTCGATTGGAAGCCTTTCACCTGAGCTATCTTGGTGGTTTCCGGAGATCCCGATGCTTCCTCTCTGGTAGTCTGTATACTTCCTTTTGCCTGCTTCGGGAAGCCTCCGACATATTCGCCGTCTGTTCTTCTGTCTGTGGCCCTCGTTTGGTTCGTCCGTTCGCCTTGATGTTCACGCCGTTCCCTCACCCCAGCATTCTCTGTTACACTATGCGTGTTCTATCTTTAAAAAATAGTACTATTGGTGCGTATCGATTAAAAGGAAATGAACAGTGTAAGTGAAAATGTATGGAATCCTTTCATGGCCGATGAATTCAAGGAGTCAACCAGATCCCAATGAATTGTCCGTTGGAATGGGGAGCCCCCTAGGGGTTCTGTTGAGTATGTTTAATTCAGGTTAATGCTCATGTGTATAGTATACGATCCAGTTCATTATGATTGCTTAAAATATTGATATCGTAGCCAAAGGGTCTAAGGAAAAGTTGTTCGGCCTATACAAGGAAAACAAGTCTACTTACTTTATTTAACTTCGCCCAAATCGACTATCCTATGAGGAAACGGATAGACAGCAAAAGAGGCCCAGCAAAGTCGAGCAACGTAAAACCAGCTTTCTGGTTTGGTCGGGCATCTGAGTTCCCGTCAGCTTGAGTTCCTTGTGTAATATCTCAGATACGAGTTTATTTAGAAGTCAAATCTGTAGGTTTCTGGAATACCTGTTTTTCGAGTAGTCTTTATAATCTTACTGCTGATCACAATGAGAGACCTACGACCTTAGCTTTCCCATATCTAACAGTCGGGTATGGTATCAGGAGAGAGTGTTGCACAATAATTTCGCCAGGAAAACATATAGCGTCCACTTGTTTTTGCTACATTCATGCTGTCCCATCACCTCAGCTGGTAACTCGGTCCGTGGATCGGCCACCTGTGGTAATTTGAACGCCACCGCAAGTGGCACGGTGGCTCAAGGCTTCTTGTCCGAAGTTAACCAGCTAGATGAATTCAAATCTTGAGAATCAAATCATGCAGTTACAGCCAGATCGCTTTGTCATTGGTCAGAACATCGTTCACAATTAGAGCTGTACAGTACTTCAGTTATCAGTGTATTCGCCAAATAAAGCTGGTAGAATACCTACTTGCATTCCATGACATGATGAGCAAACGGTTCAGATTTTGTGGCAACCTAACAGATTATCGTCTTTTGCAACATCCGAAACACGCTGTTTTTTTTGTCGAACTTCAGGGAGTGTTTAACTGAGTGTCTTAATCAACTGTCCATTTTGTTCAACTTTTTTAGTCATTCCGTTGAAAATTCTGGATAATGTAAGCAATTCAAAAAATGTAAAAAGTAAGTGAATATGAGAAATGCGGTGAAGACTCAACGTTTGAATGTGAGGCGAAAGATGAACAATCAATCAGTCGGTTGGTTTGACGAATGGATAAGCTGTACACAACAAATAGAAGGGGATTAGAGTAGTACTGTGTCATAATCAGTGGCCTGAATCAGCAGCCCAACAGAAAATGATGTCACGGAAGTTTGTTTCAGAAATCTAAAATGGTTGGACCAGTATTGTGATATAAACGGGTACCTTGGCGGTTGGACATTACCCGACTGGGCTTTTGTCAGCTTGCCGTATCCACTCAACCTTCAATCATTCGTCGGTGATTTGCAAAGTAAATCGAATGGAATTAACTGGTCCATCTTACGGTTCAAATCGAACATTGGAATTCTCGGAAATTAACTCAGTGACACATCCTCCGGGCTGCGTCAAGATGGTTTCTTTTTCGTTCAGCCCAAGCAAGTAGGTCAATTTATACGTTGACTTGGAACAGCCATCCTCTCTCTCACGTTGCGTAATTAGCCATATTGAAGAAAAGTACTCAAGTTTGAAAGTATTTAACCCATGTTAACTATGGCTGACAGGAACCTGCTAGCGTTGAAACGCAACTTCAACGCGGTAATTTCCCGTGGTTACAGTTGCTTTTATGGTAATAATGTTGGGTTATGTTTAAGTGTTCAGTTTACATAATATAAATATACTCAGTTGGGTAACCGTTATCTTTTGAAGACGTGACAAATCATTCACACTTCCGTTTCTACGCCATCCGAGTAGAGACTGGTAATTCCGCCTATCAAGCCTCTCACTGAATTTGGGTTCTGAGTGATTCAACAAGTGCTCCAACGTGTGTGCATTATTCAGTTCTTAAGGCTTCTCTATACAGGTTTGTTTGCACTGAAGGCTTCAGAAGTTGTGTCAGTTTAACGGGGACTGGTGGTGACCATGCTGTGTGGGTAATTGACTTCGACGTCTGAGATTTGTACCTCAACACCATCGACCAATTTTGGCAGTTGACAGCATTCTGGGGTGTCCCTGCCCGCTTGTGGCTCCTTCGGGGGACTGGATAGGACTCCACTTCTGGTCCCATGGTTTAATGGGTGGCACTCCACGATACCGCTGTGCGGGTCCCTGTGGATTTGGCCATCGCATCTAGCTCTGATAAAGACATCAGCACATCCGTGAAAAAACCCTACTGTAACATACTATGGAACAGACTTAATGCTTCTTCCACTGGAAACTGTTCCTGGTGAGTAGAAAAGCGAATCTACGTAGTGATAGTAGTAGCCTAATAGTATTTCGATTCGCGCTTCTTTCCTGTGCAATTAAAGGCGGAATTGTTAGTTTGCTCATATCAGCTAGTCAGTGAAATGTTCAATGAAACACGAATGAGTCTTTGCAATCTATGCTTATACTAGCTGCATTATTTGTGGCTTCCGAGATTCATGTGATGGTTATTCCCGTGAACGGAAAACCAACGAGGTCATGAACGCTTTACAGAACATTTGTTCATTGAGGTCAGATTCATACGAGATAAAAAAGATAGGAGATCTAAGTGGAGAAATTTTAACGTGGCAATAACCTCGAGAATCGCCCTAAACCTTAGACCAGAGGAGGAAGGTGTGCAGCCAGAAATAAAACATCTGCTTTCACAAGTGTACTTTAGCAGGTCATCTTTGATAGATGTACTCGCGGCCAAGTCAGTGTGAGCTGTTGGTAAAAAAAAGTGCATCCTCCCGGGTCATCCACGGATCCAAGAGAGCACTCAAGTGAAATGGGAAACAAACCGGGTTTTGTTGACCAGATTGTTTGAAAGAAGTTCTGCTTTTTTGCTTCCACTATTGTCCTAGTAAACACCACAACTAGGAGATTTTATTTTGGAAGGTGAAAAATGACGATCAAAGGCAGGAAAAGAGGTTTATCGATATTATTTTTGCATAATACGATTCATCAAGCCGCATGGACGCTCAACTTACCATTGAAAACCGTGGAAGCACTGTACGGCTGTTTCATCCTTATTAGGAATCATGGGCAGTGCCCATTCTCATCTGACGGAAGGGCGCTTTACCATGCAGTGTATAAGTTCAGTATAACGTTGGGAACCAGCCCGGATGGCCTAGTGGTTAGTTGTTCGACTCACTTTTGTTCACTTCGGGCTTGAGTCCTCGAGAGGGCTTGGCGAACGTGCAGTGAAAAAGTTGCGCAGTGCTTCCATGGACCTCAGTGATGAGTTGCACGTTCAAGCTGCACAATAAATCTTGTTATGTAAACATTTAATCCAATACTATAAATACTCATGTGTTAATTTTTGACGGAAATCTCATTTTTGGAATTGACTAGGACCAGTGGATTTCGTACGTCACATTTTATATTGGTGAGCAAAGTACCGATGTCACCAGTTTCAGAAAATACTGACTCGTGGCACTGATTTATAAATGATCATCTGTGGACTGTGCAAATTCTTTTTGTGTATCTTGAATTAGCTACTTTTTTGCACATTCTGGGTTTGCTGTTCGACAAAGGACTCCCTGAGAATTTTTAAATAGGCGCATTCAGAAAACACAACCTAACGAACATGCTCGATTTTAGTGAATAATAATCGTGCCATCAAATAATAAGATATTACGACAAGTTAGAGGATTGAACCAATCACACAAATAGGCGGAAGGGATTGGGGTCAATGATCACAAAATATTGCAGTCCAGGATTAACGCTAGAACGGATGTGCATTGTTTCACACTTTTGTCCTCTTTCGTCTGACCTGGGGTCTGTTTTAGGGTTGACGGTAAACCAAGGGAGCCGGGGGGCACACTTCTTTTCAGCACACGGGGTTTGGGGTTTATGAAAGGGGATTTTGGCAGCCCTCGCTGCGGTTAGGAAGCGCCGTTTTCCGGTCTCGATTACCGACTACCAAATTCACAGAGGCCGAAAAAGCCACAGACACGTTTACTGTATGATTAGTCCGAGAAACGTGTGAAACCACCGAGCTGGAGAGGACTTTATTGCCCCAGTGTTTAACTGCGTCAGATGGTGTTCGCGGATGTGTCCAGACAAGCGCCTGGTGTACATGTAAGCACTTGTTTACTTTATTTACTACACAACCTAGGAACCGTACTTCTGGAAGGGGTCTCCGCTAAGGAAGTACGTCCAGACGGCGAACTGTGAGTAGATGGCTAGCTATGAATTGAGAACCGCAAGGTTTTAAATTCACCATAGTGATCACCGCTTGACGAAGTCCTGAATATCATTTTGTAAGAAATTTTTTGTGGTTTCAGATGGACGTAACCAGTGGAAATTTCGACTTAAATATAACAACTTTTTGATTACCAACCAGCTGATTTACGTTTCAATCCAGCCCCGGCCAACAGTCTAATCGTTTGATGGAATTTCGGCTTAATACAGCACAGTGTTTATCAAGAGCAGATTCTTGTCTTTTGAATGGGAATTTGGTAGGCATCGTGCATATCTTTCAAAACGAAGTAACTAGTCAATGAGAAATTTCACCCGCGAGGCTCAAGAAGATTCTGCCGAACCGGTTAGTCTTGGTCTTGGCTGTCAACGTTAGCTGCTTATCCTCTTCCCATCGTGAATCTCGATAAATATAAATACAATGAGAACATAGACGGAAACATTATTGCGAATGTAAGTCAACGGGGCAAGAAAGAATTCGGAGCATAGTTGCAAAAAGGCCTATAATGTTCTTCCATTGCGTGTAATATTCTACCGTTATGAACCAGAAGTTAGCTCGAGATAAGACACCTCGCTGCCCCTCGCATAAACTTGCTGGTCTCAGCCACCGTTTGCAACAAAGAATTGATGTTCTAACTAATTCAGTCTTTCCAATTAAGGTACTACTTTTGGTAGTTCTGGTTGAGATCCAGAGACTCTGTGCCTGAACTCAACCCTGACGATAAGATTTCCGCACTGAAGTCAAAGAAATTTCTAGTGGCATTTCAGACGTCGGAATTTCGAATCCCGCCACTCCCGATCATTTTGGTGCCAAATGGCTCCGCACTGTTGCCCTACTCTTTGCCTCTACTGACTCATTGAGACTTAATGCGATGGCCCACTCCGGTCCCCGGGATCAGGTTGCTAGTTGTCCCTTATAGCACAGTAGGTCTTTGAGGCTCTGAAATGTATTCAGTCCACCGTAGTCATGGGTAAGCACGCAGTTAAAAAGAGTGATTCAAGCAGCTTTAAGATAAGTCACAGTTTTAACAGACAGACAGTCTGCATATGTGGAATTTGATGTTCTGTTTCCTGACAGAATTGCAGAACAAAGAAAGGCAACTGCCCAGATTTCCGACTGGAAGCAAATACTGGAAATCCAATGAATCCTGAAGAATTGTTCCAATCTAATCTAGATTAAATGTATCGTATACATTCTTGTTGCAGATATTATTTTAACATTTTTAATTCGATAAAACAATCGTCTATCAGCAATTTTTTCGCACGCCGTTCACAGAATACATGTGAGACACCAGACAAAAGATAACGTGGATTAACTTGGAGTAAACCCCAATCATGGGCAGAGGTTTATCACACTCAAATCCTCCTTGTCATGGTGGGTATTTTTCAGAAGCACTATTTTAGAATCAACAACCAGTTTTGTAGTTCGCGCAGGCAGTTTTAAATCTGAGTATATAGCGTAGATGTTTCGACAAGATCGGCCAGGATGTCCTAAAATCATCTAGCAGTCATGGCTGAAAGACATCGATGAACTTGGATGGTGATTTCGTTAAAATCCGTGTTTTCGATTAACTCCACTGATGATAGGCAGCCATACTCTCAGAAATGTAAATAAAATCACCTTTATTTCAACGTCAACTTCCAGAATTTGGTATCCGAGCTAGTTCTGGCTTTCAGACCATTCACTCATCTTGACGATTGAGAAGCAATACATAAATAGACTCAAGCAGCTTTGGTAACTGACGGTAGGTCAGCTACCACAAGTTTCTCCAGCTACTGATGTGCCACACAGGAGGAAGTTTGCCGACTCGATTGTGCTTCATTGTGTTGGACGTCTGGTTTCTGTCTGAAGAAAAAATCACCGAGGATAAGGCTATTTCTTCCAGGTCTATTCCACTTTCTCCACAAATGTTTTTTTGCTAACATCGTATTGGCACTGACATCCTTCTACGAATTCATCTTTTGAAGGAACGAACTACTTTTCAAACTGGACAACACCATGTACTAGCATATGAATTGATAGTTTCTCATAACGATTAACATCAACCGTGTTCGGCATCGCTTTTGGGGTCAAAAGCATCCACATTTGTTCGTGTTAGTACACATTGGATTCGTACGAGCGGTTACGAGTTCACAACACAATAAAAATTGTTGACACACAAGACTGACGGTGAATTGTTTACGGAATGATTCACCATTCGACGTCAACACTCAAATCGACACTCTAAATCACTATGGAAGCTTTTAATAGCTGTTTAATCTGACCTGTTAGTGATTGACAGCGGTACACGTCCACAAAATCTCACCTGAACTCTGAAGCCGACATACAAACTGTGCACAGGTTGTCTGTAATGCGCCCGTCAAACGAAGGCCTCTGCTCACAGGGAAGCCTATCACAGAAGCCGATCCGTGTTCGGATAACTGACTGCTAACGTCCAATGTCAGTGACGAGTGAACTCCGATTCACTAGGGGCTGACAGTTATCCCACTGTGAGGATGCCGTGTAAGCAGGCTAGATCCGACTCCTGAACTGCTTTTGGGTATGATGGGAGGGGAAGCTCTGCAACTACGGAAAAAATAGCTACCCACCATTTCTACGATTTTCAGTAGTAAGCTGAGCATTCAAGTAGCCTGATTATTAATTTTACGAATAGTTTGTTTCACTTTATTCTAACGGACACGCATAAATTTTCGGGAATAGATCATTGAGAACCAACCCGGATAACCCAGTGGTTAGACGCGTGCGATTCACAACGGGGCACTAGAGATTCCCGCCCCAGTTCAGGGACGGTGGATGTGCGCTGCTGCTGATGATTCACAACAGGAGAGAGAAACACCTGTACCATGGGTTTTAAATGGTAACTTAAGAGTCGATAGTACAAGAGGAATCACGTTATCAGCAAATATTTCTGTCAGTTTAAGTAAACTCTTTGTTCGTTGTGGATGAGAAGCAACGAGATGATGCATGAATAGTGTCTTTTCATTTGTCGTTAGGGGGCAAGTGCTGCACTGGTATTCACTTTTATTTCATAAATTCAAAAGTGTGCCGATTCAACTTCCCTGAAGTCAACTTTTACCCTATGAACGAAAATCCGGGATTACATCGCACCCGGAACAAACGATATTCGAAGAGTGTGGCCACAGACTAGTCGATTTCGATGCACGAGGATAGACCTCTATCGCAGTGAATAAACTCTAGTGCTCTAACACATTCCGTTGTCACATTCGACCCATGGAGGTCTTCGCCGGATGTTCACTCAATTTTCATCTATTATTCACTTATAAAATATTAAGTATACTGAGTATAAGTAATGAAAAATGTACCGATGAGAATGATGCTAGTCCACCTCGGGGTGAATAAAGTCACGTTTGAACTGACCAGCTAAATGACTGACTAATTAGCTGACTGACTGGCTAATTCACTTGAGGAAAAACAGAGCAGCGAGTCTTTATGGCTATGACGTATGGATTTTCCATCACACAGGTGTACTGGCTTGAGATAAAAAAAAACAATGGACCTGTGACACCCTGGTATGAAGTGCCAGATTGGTTCGGCTAAGGTAGGTGATTGGTGCACCAAATCTCCAAACTTCTTAGAAATACGTGTGCTAAAACCTTGTTCATTCAAACATAGTAATCTTTTAACTCGGTATTTCTCACATGCCTGATTGTTAAATGTCGCCTATCAGGGCCTATATGAGAAACAAAGGAAAAAGCCGCACTTGTAAATATAGTTCGAATTTCATTGGCATAGTGGTTTTTCACAGGATAGTTAGCCGCATGATAATACTCGTTGAGAAGTATACAGAGAAACGTGCGCGAAAGTTGTATCATTCGCTGATGTAAACCTGGAAGTAATATTGATGGTATTCAGCGACAAGATAACTTGTTTACAACATGGGACAGTGTGAATATCGATTAGGATTACCGGAGATAGCCTCTATCCCTTGTTCTATTTAAAGCTTTGTACTTTTAGTGAATTCATGAAAACAGTGGTTGAGGTCAACTCAGCTGCAATCCAGTTTGTTTTCGACAACTTCATGTCTTCTGGCTAATTTGGGTACAAACTTATACAGTGTTGATGATCGTGTAAGAAAAAAGATTTCCTAAATCAATAATTCTATTGGTTTGCAAGAATAACTTGTTGGGAAGTGAGAAGACCGTGTTTTAATTTCATTAATCTAATACAGCAATGGGTTGTGTGTGTGTGTGTGCTGAGGCAAGGCGACTTGATCAAATTCATGTCGAATTGCATTAGCAAGTCGTGAAAGGGTCTCATCCTTTGTGCCATCCGACTTTGATTCTGGGCTAGAGTAGCTAAAAGGAATTGAAAACCGCTTTTAGTGTAAAGCTGTTTATTGTAAACTCAACTTATCACCGTTTCAGCCGTCCTCAATCTCGGGGTGGTGACTTGCTTTTAATTCCTCATGAATAACCATGAGAATCATTGTGTAAGCATCTTGGTCATCCCCCTGACAACCCGAACTAGCGAGATATCCGAGGATCCCAATGGTGATTTTTGAGCTTCCGTGCCCTATCGACTCAGCGTCTGTGTACTTCAGTTTTTTTTTAGGGAAGACCACTCTGCACTCGAGATAGAACGAAAAGCGGTCAGGGACTTTTTCAGTAGGACGTGAGTTAGCTTACTCATGCACAAAAATATCAATTGGAAACTTGAGTACAGTCTGATGATGCTCTTATATTTGAACTAAATACCACGGTAACAAGGGAGACCGAAACAATCAAGACAAATCTGTTCAGTTGTGTCCCGAACTACTGTTGATCCAAAGTGTTTGATCTTTCAGATAAGAGTGAAGACTGTCCGCATTCTTGTAGGAGTTACCAACATGAAATGGTTCATCATGCAGTGTGAACGCTCAATTCATCATTAAAAATAAGACGGTTTCGTATTACGTAAAATATTTAATATCCTACTACGAACACCCAAAGGCTAATACGTCTACAAAAACAGAAAACAAATTACAGTCAAAACAAACATTGAACAAGCAATTCTAATTTTCAAGGTTTGGAAAGATCTCAGCCTCGGTTTCGGTACACTACACTTGAATAGCGGGGCGAAATTGCTCACATTAGTGAAGAATGTCAAAATTTGACAATTCAAGAGTAGCCCCGAGGTTGGTACTAAATAATCCCAGGGGGATGTATTATGTTAGTTTAGGCATCCAAAGAAACAAGGAGATATATGGTCGGTAGGAAATATATTGGTTTTGCAATTCCTATTTTTAGGTCTGGATGTGAACTTTTCCGCTTTGCGTAGAATGGTATTGGTCCACAATTGAGGTGACATGAGTAAATTATTGATCAACGGTATGGAATATTGTTTGTCAAGGTCAAGCTTCGTCTCATCACACGGAGAATAAGTAGCTTTTTCCGAGTTGTAGGCAGCACATTCCGTACCGTGTAAATCGAAAAAGCGTGTACAATTTGACTTGAGACCTTTGTAAATCAGGATGTAAATTACAGGTATTGTTTGATGTTGAGTGCAGTGATCCCGTTGTGCCGGATGACGCTCACATCGGGTAGCATCAATGAACATAATTTTTAAACGCTAAATTTTGATAACAATGGATGACACTTTGATTTTTCTTTCATTTAATTGGGCAATGAGACTGAAGCAGGAAAAGCCGTCGTATAATGTAAGCGAAAGTTCTGCACCGACTGGCTCTTGATCGATGACCCACGACAAGGGCACTGAGAAACAGAGCAGACTGAAATCAACCACCAGGAGCACAGTTTTATTTTTGCTTTGATAGCTTGCTGAAGAGGAAGGATTTTGAAATCACAAACGGTATCTATGGTGGACGGTCTACTGGGCACCCAGGATATTTGGCTTCATCCGAAAAGAGAATGAACTGAAAAATCAGTCATCATCCCCAGTGAATTACGAACTCCACACTTTTTCTAGCTGCCTTGCAGGTTAAGCTTTGGATAGCTAAAGGCTCCGGTTGTGTACTGTTGTACTGTTGTGTCTGGTTAGGGTCTCGCACACTACGCGGACAACCGATCAATATTCCTCTCATGAATGGACATACTCTCAATTTGCCTTGATCGTTAACCATGCTTTAGCGCCAGCAGTGTTGACCTATCGATTTTTCTGTGTACTGATTGGTCTTCCTCTGCTGCGCGTGACGGCACAAGTAGTTTATTTCTTTATGCCAACTCACTTGCTTGTTTGCCGCTTAGTCGCCGGCTACGGCCGGGTTTTGTGTTTACAATGGCATAGATAAATGCAACGCCACCATTACGTGTTCTGCTACCGATTGTGGACACAACATTTGGCGTCGCGAGCTTTGAACCCGTGTCGTGGATTTGTGCGTAGTGCCAGAGAAATAATAATGAGGGATTCTCCATTCACAGAAAACCCTTCGAATTTACGCTTCGGAACTTTGCGGGAGTGCTTTGAAGACCGTCTGGCAAGGTTATCTCCGGAGTCAGGTGGATGGTATAGAGTTTACGGATTTAAATGGTGAAATTCAAAGGACCGGAACATTTGTTGACACACACATACGTGAACTATTTGAAACAGTTTACTACATTTTCGCTTCCGGCGAGTTTTCTCATTATTGACGTTTTTTCGTTTTTGTTGTTGATTGCTTAACAAGTGTTTTATCTTTTTCGCTCGCATGTGTCCTGTATGCATCCTTTGTTACAATCGGACCTGGATAATTACCGTGCTTTGTGCCCTTCCGTGCGTACTATTACTGTTGCTACTGATACTGCCGTGACTGCTACCACCGCGAACATGAGTACCGCTGCAGTTACTGTTCCAGTTACTACTACTGCGACTGCTGTGCCCGTTACTACTGCCGAGTATTGTGTCCTGAAACTGCTACTACAATTTCTGCTACGATTACCGTTACTACTACTGATGCTGCTATTCTGGTTACTGGTTCTGACTGTACAACTACCGTTACTGCTACTGCTACTACTATGGTTACTGTGTCTGTTCTACGACTACTGTTACTGTTGTTGTTGCTACTACTACCCTTGCTGGAACTACCGCGACTGCCGTTATGACCTGTTATTATGATGATTACCGCTGCTCTGCTACTGCAATGACTACCAGTGTAATTCATGCCACTGCTTTTGATAATAGCAATGCCACTACTACTACTGCCACTGCTGCGGTGAACAATACTACATCTACTTCTGTTGGTACCGCATTTCAGTTCCCAGCCATCATCTCGTTGATGAAGTTTTTGTTCTCGTTCAACGTTTTGCCCAATTTTCCACCATTCTTGCTCGAGTATGTCCTATGTGCTTTCTCAGTTATACTGGCGCTGGTTTATTCAGTGTTTTGTATCGTCACATGCGTACAACAACAACTGCTGCTGCTATTGTAACTAATGCTGTGACCAGAGTTTCTGTGAATTCTACTGCGAATACGGTTCCTGTTACTACTACTGCTACTGATACAATTACTGCTACGAATGCTGCTATGAAGAACTACTGTTACAAATACTACTACTTCTACTGCGGATACTGCTACTGCTGTGAACATAGTTCCTGTTACTACGACTTCGAACAATGTTGTTGATGATACTACTGCTTTGGATACTACCACGACAACTGCTTCTAATGAAGGTACTACTGATACAACCGTCACTGGTAATACTACGAACACTTTCATCCGTTGCAAGCCTTGGATCTTTTTCCTTGGGGGAAGGAGAGGTGATGTTGTGTCTGGTTAGGGTCTCGCACACTACGCGGACAACCGATCAATATTCCTCTCATGAATGGACATACTCTCAATTTGCCTTGATCGTTAACCGTGCTTTAGCGCCAGCAGTGTTGACCTATCGATTTTTCTGTGTACTGATTGGTCTTCCTCTGCTGCGCGTGACGGCACAAGTAGTTTATTTCTTTATGCCAACTCACTTGCTTGTTTGCCGCTTAGTCGCCGGCTACGGCCGGGTTTTGTGTTTACAATGGCATAGATAAATGCAACGCCACCATTACGTGTTCTGCTACCGATTGTGGACAAAACACTAGCATTATTGCGCCAGCCAACAAACCATGGAATCGAACTCAGTCTACCCTTTCCTCTCCGACTGTACCATGTTTTGTTTGGCATAGCCCGAAGTCAGGAGGAAGTCAAAAATACAAAATACGTAAATAAGCCATACGAAGATGGCCTTGGCACAACCGCGGTGTGGCATCAAGCTGCGCAAGAACCAAACAAACTCAAGCAACACTGTCCACAAAGGACAAATTTTGAACCCACTGACTTAGCAAATGAGGCAAGAAATGATAGAATTCAGCTGCGTCCAGGTGGAAAATCCAGCAGCACACGACATTCCTTAGAAAGACCGTTTTTGAGTTCAGTGTGTGCCATGTAAATAATATTTGGCCGCATGTACGGGGTTTCCTTGGGGTGAATTGCCCTGGGATGATTCACCGCTTACTCAGGTTCGTGATGGTTGACTGAGTGAGTTTGTAACAAAATTTAACTTGGGTAGGGTCTATCAGGGATAGAAGAAACCCGGAAAAAGACCCACATTTGATTGGTGCAAGTTGGTCTTCGTACCGCGCGGCTGCTCACTGAAGCAGACTCATCAATCATAAAAAAATATCGATTTTGATGTGATTCAAACCCACGCATAGACATCACTCACGTGTTAGTATCGCGTGCACTCTATACCAGATATTTTTTAGAGGTCATACCGGGAACACTGGACATGTGCGTGCCATAGGTTCAGCCGGAAATGTGCACGCCACGACTAACGTGTAGGTTGTGCCCACGCACGGCTTCGAATCTCACCGAGGTTGACGGTTTTCACTATTCGAAAAGTTTCATCATTTTTAGGTTTACTAAGAAGGACCTAACGAATAATCTGGGTGAAGTACAGTAAATATGGCATTAGTCAGTATGATGAACTCTGTCCACGTGACGCGTACTGAAAAAGCTAAAACGGTGGGTTACTGTTTGGATCAGATTCAAAGTTCTTCACGAAAGCTGAGCAGCGTGGATCCCCCACACTGACGTAGATTTACGGGAGTCGACAAACAGAATAAAAACTACTATAAATAATATTGTCACCTTATTCAGCTGGACGTAATTCGTATGGACAGGTTGAACTGGAACAACGGAATAACACGAACGATCTTGGAGAACTGAAAACTGTTTGAAAATCAGAGATCCTATAGAGCTCATTAGTACTCGGTGTGATGCATTATTATCCACACATCATATTCATTTGATTCTCCAGTTGACGTAAAAAGCATCCCAGTAACAATAAAAATAACGCCTAGTCAGCTCGGATCAGGGCTAACTTTACGGACCAGAAAGTGAAAATATTCAAATTAACACAGGAAATTCGTGGAAGCCCTTACGGTACAACTGTTTCTACTGGTCTAATAAGAGTTGTCAACAGTTCACATCCGCCCAGTCCCAATTAGGCTGCGAGCAGCACACGTTTCTCAACGGATCAGTCTGTCTCGTTCTGAGCGACCTGTTCCATGTCAACACTACGTACAATGGTGCTGATCTGTCACCAGCTGTGGAATTCAACAAGTGGTCATCCCCATGGCTGTGATCGACTTCTATGATAAATGTGTTATAGAGGATAGATTCGATTATACGGCTGGATTAAAAACAACCGATAGGGCTTGGTACCTCGACCAGCTTCCCTGGGAGGTGGCCCGACTTTTTATTGGTTGATTCGTCATTCATTGTCAACACTGAACTCATCACTGGAAATCTGTGCATGTACTGTGTGTACAGAAGTTGGTTCTTCGCTATATATTATCAGTAATGGATCGGGGACAAAACGCGACGATTCTTCCACTGAATAGCTGTACTTCTTTCTCAAGAATCTGCCCATTCATCAGTGAGTGATTTTTCAACTACTGGTTTAATAATGCCCACACCCGGATGTGATACGAAAACAGGAAAATTACAAGATCATTCCTCAAAATTCGATGCAATCAAAAGCGAAACTCGATGACTTTCGTGGAATAAACAAGCTGATGCACCATACGGAGACCTTTGAGAGACAAGAGTTTAAACCTTCATTACAAGAAAGCCCTTAACTGACTAAGGCTTCCTCCCAGGAATATTTAACATCCGTCATGTAATAAATAAACGAAGCAAAGGCCAGCTTAGTTTTGACTATGTATTTGTTTTATAGAAAGGGGTGCGGAAAACAACTATGATGTCCACTGCATTCCCCTAAATGATAAAAAATGAACAAAACTGGATAATGGCATCGAGACAGATATTACCGTTCACAAAATGACAGCAGCGGCACATTCAAAGTTATGTACCAGGTGCTCTCCCTACATGGAGTTGAGCATTTCGAACAACAAGCCTTACGATCGAAACGGTAGTGATGCTAAGCTGCGAGATTTCCCCAGAAAATAGTCTCTTTGAACAACTTTGTTGAGATCTCGTGATATTCCTTTATTTGTTCCTAATTCATATAAAAATCGATCATAAGTATCGCCGAACTTCAACAACTAAATAATTAGGTGTCAGTCTCTCATTATTCCTAATTAGGTATCATCTTTGCTGTCTTAGGTGAAAGCTTTTTGTAGATCTTGATTCAACTGGTAATCCATGCCTACTTTTTAGGGATGTTCCTGTCTGTCAGGACCAAATTACTCACATTCCTATCAGTTTCACTAATCATAACTGATTGTTTGATCTAACAGGTGCACTATCGGCTGCCAGTTTGAAAGATACGAGCGGCTGGAAACAGCTGACAATTCATTTTTCCATTTCTCTTTCTGAGACAGCAAAAAGTGAAATGAAAAGCTACGGAAGTGCGCCGAGAATGTGGGTTCAAATACCTTCCCAACTGTGGTAGCATCAGACTGAGTAAAAATTGACAGATCGTCGATAAGACAACAACATCCTTCGTCGGAGGAAAAAAAATTGCTTTATATTGAGCGGTGCATTTCAAAGCTTTCAACCTAACGTTGAAATCGGGTTGCTCGATGACACCGAAGCACTTGTCGTTTACAATCACATTTCTGATCTGAGCCAGAAACGTGACTCGTCTATCGGTTAGGTTCTGCTATGTTGACTGCCACTGAAATTTACAACTCGTAAAGGTCAGCAAATTCAACTGTTTCAAACTGTGTTTTCCCCACTCCATACAAAAATTGTTAGTGTGTACCTATAAAGATACTATGCAATTATTTGAGATAAATTACACAAACTAATGGCTTTATCTGTTTCGTTCAAGTTGTGACGGAAAAGAGCTGTTTCTTGTATGGAAACATTAAGCGATTGGTTAAGTTCACTAATGACACTGAGAGCAATGCAGTAGTTTACTTTATGGGTAATTCTTACTTTGTTAAATAACAAGACTGTGAGCGTGAATACAGCAGAAGGGATAAAACCCAAATGGTCTAAGGCCCAGTATGCAATCAAGAATAATCGTGGTAACTAGTCAGTTGAAAGCAAAATGCACTTTTCCGGCGAGGTTGACCGGGCCGTAAACAGTCTCAGTTCTCTCACCTAGTGTGCAGTGAAATTGTCCCCGATCGAAACTCTGGAGACAATCAGTGGTACATGGGGGGGGGGGGAGGGAGGAACTGTAATAGAATCCAAAAAAGGATTTCAGGGGTATTTGTCAACCGTACCACTGAAAACTTGGCTGAAGGTAAGTCAAAAAGGATCACAATAAGTCAGTTTCGGTAGCGATCGGAAAGCAACAATCTGTTGTCAAGAATCACGTATTTAGTATGTAATAAGGTAGGAAAATATACCTTAAGTGAGTGGACCTACACAAATGTTTTACCAGTGCAATGCGATAGCAAATAAGGAACTAATTGGATCCACTCCAGTTTCATCAAAAATCAATGCTTTTGACCAACGTAAGAATTGTTTTTAGATCACGGGAACGTGGGTCCGGTTCTTCTACGGTTATTGTGCACACTTTTATCACCTCGTGTCCATGTTTTTTTAAACTTTATTTGTCCTTTTGCAGTCGACATTAAGTAACAATTATGAACCGGAAGTCTTACAACAAAAAGACAATCAGGGTGACCAGCTGGTAACTCAGTTAGCATAAGCTGCCCAAAGGAATCACGGTACCACAAGGCACTGGATTGTCGACTCCATGGGTGTTCCCCTCACAGGTGAAAACGTAAGATGATCACTTCGGATTTGAGTGGATAGGGGATTCCTAAGTATTTGACGGAATCCATTCCTGCGATTCTTTTTATGGAAATGACAGGTGGATCACAAGGATAAGCCGATCATCAAAGGGTAAATGTGCTTTCGATGCATCTGAGCTGACTGAGTCCACCGTGGACTGGTGATGGGAGTAGGAAGGTTAACCAAGTCCCAGAACGTGACCGTGAGTCATCTCTGAACACGAACTCCTATGTTGCACGGCTTTAGTTAGGTTTACACAACCGATTCTGAGCAAAATGCTCTTTTCTCTCTCTCTCTCTCTCTCTCTCGAACTTTGGCAAAATGAGTACAGTGGCTAACAGAGAGCAAATCCATTCATGATTTTCTACGCATTAATATACACTTGGTCTGTTTTTATTAACCACGTGGATGTATGCCCAATACGCTACCTGAGACGATGGAATCCGATTGGAAATGATCATAAATTAAAATCAGTCCCCTTTCAGCCGGTGGTTAAATTGTGGTTCATATCTGTTCCGATTGATCAAGAAATAAAGGAACATCGAGGATGAGTCACTATGACCAAGCTGATTTCCGTACATCTTGTCAAGTGGGACCTACACCGAGGCACTCACACTCCACCAATCCGGTCACGGGACAGGAAGATCGTTTGAATCGGTTGCTTTTAAAAAGAATAATAAGTGACAAACTTCCATCCTTGTGGGGCGCGTTCAGATCGGATGAATCATCCATTTTGTTAGGTCTCCGAAATTGGAATAGGAAAGTTTCGCTCACATTTTCAGTCCCGGTTGTCAGCAGATCAAACAGGTGAACGGATGAATGGATGAACATACGGATGGTGCACTTGGTTGTTGTGTATCATGCATGGATGAATGAGTGGGCGGGCAGAGAATGGCAAAACAGTTATCGTTCTAAAATTCAGCTTCGATCCTTCTCTGCGGACTGACAACGGGTTTGTCGGTTTACGTGTGTGTGTGTGTGTGTGTGTGTGTGTGTGTGTGTGTGTTTCGGCTCATGCGTCTTGAAAACGTTACTTGGTTTACATTTGAATTAGTGTATCATTGAGATCATGTTTTATCTCTTATTATCCCAGAATAGGTGAAATCGTCCGTTTTTATGAAAAACATCGATTTTCCAGCTTTGTTTATCCCGCTCCATTGCTGATATCCTTGTCTCAATCGTATTTTTTCTCCCTTCCTTCGCTTTTATTCATTACTAAACAACGTATATTTCACATAGGATCTATTTATCATATTTAGTGCTCCGGTTAGGGTTAAAAGAATGAACAATCGAAATAACACTAAGGAACATGAGCTACGTGTGTCGATCACTACATTCGCCTCCATCATATCACGTGACCGAGGACAGTCTGTTTAATATCCAACGCCGGTTTGCTGATAACCGTATGTCGCTTGTGCCTACAACATTTAAGCAGGCGGCCACAGTGTTCACGATTTCCTATTCGATTATTTGCATTTAAATCAAGTGCGAATGCGTTTGACAGGGTGAGGCAAAGATGAAAAGTTTGGTGACCAAACAGTCACTGTTTCCCACTGAATAACGGGTATGATACGACAAACTTTGCTTTTGTCGGTGTAAACGGAATAAATTCATTTTGTAAACAACAGATTCATAAATCGCTAGTCTCTCCACGGGAAAATAGTGAGTGAGGAATATTTTATTTTTTTGTATTCAGATTACTCTCTAACCAAAATCTTATCAGTACTCTTTTCTACATGGCCGAAGCTATTTACGATATAATACTACTGGACGGGAATCCAAGTACATACACTGTATTGCTTAGCGCAAGCCTTCAGGTTTGAAGCCGAGAAAACTGTGTGATCAGTTGGAAGGATATAGAAGTTCCATTAAATGATTGGACCTGCACTATCAAAGCCAGATAGCCAGTTTGGAAAGCTTGTTGGTATGTGATTAGCAAGCATACAGCCCTGGGTTCCCAGTTAAAAATCCTTGGGTATGAACTTTTGCTGATTCCCAGCAAGCCCAATGGAATAGTTTTGCGATGCGCACGTGGTTGATCATGGTCAGTTAAATGCTAATATTACATACTGAATAATAAAGGCAAAGTAATTTATAAAATCCAAACAAAGTGATTACCCAGAACACAATCGCGGTAATTCTTCATAAATAATGTAGAGGTGTATGACGAGAATTGTGATTTCGGCAACAGGATAGTAGAAACTACATACGCAACTGAACCCACCGACTGTCTGTCAACATGACAATCCTCCTACTTGAGGATGCATGTCACCCAACGACCTTCAGTCCTGTCGTCTTGTGTTACGATGAAAATTTTTCCTGCACTCTTTGCCAAGACCACTAATTGTGGGCAATCAAGCACTTAGATTGAATCAGAAAATATCCATACAGGCCTCATCATAGTATCGTACCTCAGCCGATTGAATGCAGGCCGTGCTACAGGATAGACGATGTCCATGAGAGGACCGGGTGACATTCGATATTTCGTCAAATCCAATATATTTGGCTTACGTTCCACGCCGTGGAACTCGGATCGATTCAAGGGTTGATGAATTACCAAACTCTTCACTTAAAGTTTCTCCAAAACAGCAATTTTTCTGGGACAGATGAAGTACACTTGAACAATGCATAAGCTGTTGCGATTAGTTTTCTTTTGCAAATCAAGCAAACCTAGAAAAACAGTTTTGCCCCGGAGAAAAAACCAGTCGCGCACAGATGGACAATTGCATATTGATCAAATAACTGACTTCATTTGGGACGGCAATGATGTACCACGAACGAATTTCTCCCCATACAGAAATCAGTCAAATTCGGATTATTCTCACTTTTTAACACTTGTTGAATGAGTCATTATCTGGAGGCTCCTGTATTTTTTTCGTGAAGGCAGGTAACTGTGCTGCTTTATGCTTTTCCTCACGTGTAAGCCATTCTTGGACCAGACTGGCTGATTCAAGTGGATGCATTTTAATTTGATTTGCGTAGGATTCACATGAATTTGTATATTGTTGCACAACATGGATTTCTGGCACGGGAGTGGATAGAGTAGAAAAACTCTTTCGGCGAAAGAGAAGCTTAGATTTCGCTAAGAGAGGCAATAGTTCAATGAATTGGTCAGGAGTGATATCCGGCTGAGACTCGCCTTTGGTTATTCAGTAACTGTCATATGTTCAATCATAAATGTCCACATAAACCTAAGGGAAAGTGGCTAAGGACTTCAGCTCATAGGTTTTACCTCCATGAGAATGTACAGACAATATTTCTAGAATTATTCAAAATGTCCGCAGTTTTTCAAGATAATTTCCAACCACACTGACAGACAGATTGATGGTGGACTGTCAGAAATCGGGCCTACTCAACTAAGTCTTACGTAGACCCGACAGAAAATCGTCTTTTCCTACCAAGATGGAGAAGTGCGATAAACCTCAATTATTTAGTCATTCATCTCGCAGTTTCAGTTCTAATATGATCAGGGGATTGCCGGGTAAGCATACCCGATAAGTGGCAGTAACCGAGAAACAAGTAGTGTTTCCGAGAATCTTTGTACACCTGCCGCAGATAATACTTACATCATGTATAAACCGTGAACGTGGCACCAAATATTCATCAAAGTACTCTACAGCTTCCTCAGCTTTGTACTGTATCATTAGGCTCCGTTCATGTCCACTGAATCTGAACTGGGACTTGAACTTCACTCGTATGACTTCAGCTTACACCTACAGGTAGTAAGGCTGTTTGGGCTGGCCCTCAGAGGTTCCCTTCACGTCAGGTCACTACATACAGCGTCACCCGTGAATCACTGTCATTCAACGATGACAAGTGCTGCTCCATCGGCAATCAGCTCTTAAGCTGCGCAACGTTGTTGTGGTCTAAACTCAACAAGAGCATCGCTAGGTGTAGAACACTGAAACCCGTAAACCGAATGCGAGGTTTTGGTCAGTACTTGGTGGATATTCGCTGCCAGTGATTAGCACCTTCAGGTACGAGGTAGGAATACAGTGCTACTTTGGATGTCAAACAACAAGCGGAGCCTTGCTATTGCAATGAAGAATCATTTGATGAGCAGCTGACATTTTGCCCAGCTGAAACATGCATTTATTAGTGTTACATCCCGATTACCGAACAGCCAGATGGTATTAGGTTAATCTTGATAATCCCCTGCCTTTATTATAGGGAAAGGAGTATGCAATTTGTGAGGAACCACTTCACTCAATTCACCCAGCTGAATTGTTCGGTTTACTTGGTTATATATATATATATATATATATATATATATATATATATATATATATTATATATATATATACATATATATATATATATATATATAATGGTATGATAGGTAAGTAGGAATAAAAGAACATTCGTACTTGAGAAGAACTTATTTTTGACTGAACCCCCCCCCCATTTATTGATAGTATTACCAATCTGCTGTAACCCGGTTTGTTATTAGGCCTGGTTACCGCTAAATGTCCCAGGGCCTTATTTGCCGGCTACCCCTAGTAACGCAGTTCGCCTCTGCGATGATGGTGCAATTCAAATCTGTTTTGCCTGTTTCAGCCATGCTCATTCATCAACAACAACTTATGCTACGTTTAAACCTATTTGATATGTTCGTAATTCATTAGACGTTGACCACATGGTCGCACTACTATTAGTTCACGGAATTCTTCAGCTCTCTGAAGCATTACCCGTTCGTCGCATACACACACGCTGAATCACCACTCGCTTGATTGATTAGATCTGGATTAAACTGCTCGATTTGGGCGCCGAATACCGATCTACTTCACTCGGCAGAGGTATAAACCAAACATCCGGGAGCGGGAAAACGCTGCTTTTGGAGCATCTTTCAAACATGCGCGATAACTGATGCTCATTTTGGTGAATTATGCAGCCAACGGTAACTACACTATCATAAATATAGAAAAAAGTTGGAGTTTCGCCTTGAAAAACTCTTCTACGTATCGCGACCTAAGCGAGAAAATACCGCCGTTCCATCAACCAGAGCCGTGCCCGTAGCACTAACAGCCACTGCGGCCAATGACGGCGCTGACCTTGACCACAACTCTGATATACCCTTGTGGCACGCATTCAAACAAAAGTCGCACCATAACATTTCACGTCAATCTCATTTTCTACGGGCATCGATTCATCTGTTCCACCCGTTCCACATATAACAGTCCCACAACTTCAGTCGGGCTTTATTTAATCCCGTATGTTTAGACACTATCACTCGACAGTCGTGTATAAACACGCACACACGCACACGCACACACACACACACACACACACACACACATACACACACACACAACACTGACCTGTTGGACCCGTGACTAATCGTGTATTTGAGTGCCTGAGTGATTCCCTGCCCCACTCACTGGTTGGTCAGACCCATCGATCGATGTCCACATGATCGCCTCTCCGTTCGTTTGTGTCCCTTAGATGCTCGTTCCTCGCCTTGTCTGTTATTGTGGTGGTCGTTTCGTTAACCGGCGTGGTGACTTGTTCCTTGGCCAATTAGTCATAGCACGTTTTATTCTTTCTGAACTGTACGGAATGTGAGTAAACTGCGATTCCCCTCGGGATGCCACGTTTTGAGGTTTGTACATTTGTATATAATATGATTCATCATGCAGCTTGAACGCTCAACTCACCATTGAAAACCATGGAAGCACTGTACAGCTGTTTCATCCTTGTTGGGAATCATCAGCAGTGCACATCCACCGAGCCCCCACGAGGACTCGAACCCGGGGTGAACGACTGTGAATCGAACACCTTAACCGCAAGGCTATCCGGGCTGGCTCTCAACGGTTTGTTGAACATCTACACTACATGATATAGCACCCTTCCGTCACTGGCTTTTGGTTTGTACATTTAACACATTGAGTGATTATTGTTCATAGTACCGCTAATAAACCTCGGCTAGTTGATTTGGTTTCCGCGGTTTGCGCATCACTCCACGTTGGCCTAGACACCGGATGGACTTGACTATAGTTCAAGAACTGGACGTACGTATTCTACAGTGCATAACTCCTCCAGTGAACTCATTCGCAATTATGAAGTGAAAAAACTACGAACGCTCGAAGATCTTACGCGTTGGCCTAAAATGCGTCTAGAAGATATTGCTCTGACACGACCGATTCGTATCATAGTCATTTGATTTATCATTGCAATAAGGCATCTTTAACCGTTACGTGCAGTAAGTTAATACAAGGCATTTGCAAGCTTGTCAAACAACCAGAACTCCTCAATTGACAACGATGTGTGCTGCACTGACGTAGATCAAAAGACCCGTTACACAACTCTTCTTCATCTCGGTGTGACAGCTCATTTATCATATTCTGTACAAGTTTAGGCTTACGTAGGACAAACAGACAGCTTTGTTCTATCGATCTACTAATTCCCAACCGTCGCTACCATTTATCCACTTTTACTAATGAGAATTTCAATCAGCCACAAACCTGCGAGTTGAACGTGTCAAGTGGAGGTGATGTGCGCAAGAACATTTGGTTTAGAAGAAGCACGGAATCGAGACTGTATCTATGGCAGTCCCATCTGGAGTTAGAGAGGATTATTTGATAGTTGAAATTCATTGGCAACTCATCTTTTATACGCATACAAGGGACCGAAGTTAGCAGGAGGACGTTCGGGCAGAAAAAATCGGAAAATCTACCCGAGCATAACGACCATGTTTTGTAAAAAGAATCAGTGAAAGTGATTGGGTGCAAAGCAGCCCCATGTACTTATGTTTGTGATCTATGGAGGCCTATTCTTAAATCTGTTAACTAATGGGATTATTTATTTCACCGAGCTTATCCGATGTGACGGGTCATAAATTGTTTTACCTGAGGGAAAAATCGAACTCATCTGGAAACCAGTCAGGTTTAGTAGCAGACTGCAATATTGTCGTTCAGCAGAGAACCAGCACCTCGAATCACAAGGTCTGTCAAATCACAGTCGGCGACCCCACCAGCTGTAGTCACATTGGATGACGTAAAATAACCGGTTTTTTTCGATGACATAGCACTTTAGGATTTTGTCAAAATTTCCTACAATCAGGATTTTTTTTGAAATGATCGGTCGACAAAATGCAAGGTTACACCTTCGTAAGACTTTCTGTTCTACTGAAAAATTGTGATAAATTCGTCCGTACGCACAACGAATAAATTCCTAACCTAATTCAAGTAATGACTTTTTGCGATAAATTATGAAAATTAAGTCATTGATTTTTCCAGTGGACTTGCTAATGTAAAATTTTATAACAAACTGTGACAAGGACAACAACACGACAGGATACTTGTATTTCACCGGCCAAATAAGTCCAGTCATGTAACTCATACAGTCGTTTATATAGGCCTTTCCCAAACTGCGCGGCACCAAGATTGCTATTGCCGCTGCTTGAGCGCTTCGGCTGCTTTCTGTCCAGTTGCCTGTGGCCGATGGCTTGCTTCTCTTGACCGTCATTTTTCTTCGGTTGGTCCGACTGTCTCAGTTGACGGCTCGATCGGCAGCCCTTCACCTGAGCTATCTTGGTGGTTTCCGGAGATCCCGCTGCTTCCTCTCTGGTAGTCTGTATGCCTCCTTTTGCCTGCTTCGGGAAGCCTCCGACATATTCGCCACCTGTTCTTTTGTATGTGGCCCTCGTTTGGTTCGTTCGTTCGCCTTGATGTTGACGCCGTTCCCTCGCCCCAGCATTCCCTGTTACAAAATGATTTCATGTGTCTATTTCTATGTGATGTATGGCCTCGTGTGTGTTATGACCTGGAGCCTCTTCTACAATGCCAGCAGTTTTTATACGATAACTTCTGGTCTGACAGACAAAGGACATTCATCTTTTCAGCACGGTCAATTCTACGTTGTTCGGGGTATTTTATACAAGACCCCGTCAACAAGATCGGTCGTGATTTTCTGCAGCCCTTGTCAACGGACGTGGTGAGTTTTGCGACCTAAAATTCTCCTTAAAATGTTTTCCTTCGGAAATTTCTTTTCTCGACGGCAGTATTCGCGAGCCCCCAATTCTCAACATAGTTCTTTCAAAGTAAATCGATGGTCAAAACGACTTACTATGAGATTCAATTATTCTCGTGGTTGCTACTTTTAGCTACCTTTGTTGATCGGATACTACTAGATTCCGATCGGCTGAAGACTAAAAAAGCCACCGTTTCTCTACCCGTGTCCGTAAAGCAGCATTGGAGTTTTTACCAAATCTTCCGTATTTATAACTTATTACTCCAAGATCATTATCCAAGTCGGATATGTTCGTTTCTTGGGTCTCACATTTTTTTACGATACCACTTTTACGTGGATAATGAGAAACCCATACTGTTTTTCACAAAACTGATAGGAAATCATTTAATCACTGAAACAAGTGTTTGATGGGCTAGCACTACGTCACCGCTATCCTCTTTGATAAAATGAGCAATTTTCCCGTTTCCAATAAATGTTCCTTCAACCTAGGGAAAGCAAAATGGGTATTTAGAGGGCCGCCCTCATACGACCTTGAAATCCACGTCACTCTCTCGAACCAAACTAATAGTTTAAATCCTATGAGGCTACCACTCACGGCACTTTGGTTGTTGTATTGTTAGACAACACGGAATTCTTCATACACGTTCACTTCTTCTTCGTTTGTTTTAGGCAGAAATATGACTGAAAATTCGGAAAAATGCAATTTCCCTAGTATTTCTCGATGATAAAATCCACCCAGTGGGAATCTTACTTTCTTCGGTTTAACAATAAGTGATGTTTACGATTTAACTAATTTCGGACTTCCGAATTTCAAACCAATTTATCATGGTGACCAAGGGCACACCGTTTTAATCACATCAGAACTAATGTGGATGGCTTCAAGTTTTGTAGAATTTTGTATTTTAGCTTTGGATTGTGATGTATTGACGATAGTTCAGGACGGAGGAATTAATTACTAGGACTAAATGTTCCTCTAACGAACTTCGACATCACCTGTAATAGCCCAAGGTCACACAAGTGACTGGTGGTGGTCCTACGGTGATCACGGTAGATCTGAGTCCATTCTGTCCCACCCACCCCTTCCCCTCCCCTGGGGGAGGGGAAGGAGTTCGCATCCTCATACCGTCACCTCCGGTCACTTTACCCAGTTGGCAGCCTCAGCCCCTTCCTGAAATGTTTCAGCCAAATTAGGAATCACCAGCAGTGCACATCCAATACGGTAATTTCTTCATACCAGCTACGGTGAAGTACGCCTATTGTGGGAGTATCGTGTCAACGTAGGTAATAAAGGAACATCGGTATAAAAGAGTGTGATCTCATACGATTTTTTCACCCAAGAATGCTTATTTCACACTCACTGTTTGCTAAGTTAGGCACTATTACCTTTATTCAGGTATCCAAAGTGGTTTCATGACATCTGAGTGAAAATACAGATTTTCCTATTTTCAGTATGTGGGAATATATCCGGAAATCGATGTGGATAACTGGAGTATGGCTCAACCTGGTTTCCCCTACAACCCCCATTGCCCGGATCACATTTGAGAGTAGCCGCATATATAGGATCACGCTTTTGGCCGGAGGTGCTCAAAAGGTTATCATGGTGGGATTGTAATCATTCGGTCCCGGGGGTTCGAACCCTCGAGCGGCACCGGTCACCTACGCAATTAGGGACCTTTAATTGATCGCGATCCACTTCCTGAAATATTATCGTATAATAAAAATGAAATGAATGAAGGAATGAAAGAATTGGCGTAAACTGACCTGACACGATCTTTCAGGAAAGTGTTGCACAGTACCATACCGAGGCTATTGGAATTCGGCAAAACGTCTCTTCGGCCGGCTTTCTGTGCACGAAAATGTTTGTCCACCTTAGCAATAATCCGACAGAGCTCACTGTCCCCCCACCATAGATATTGTAAGAGCATTCAGTCCAGCTTACTTCGCTGTTTTATCCCCTCTGCCCGCTACCGAACTGTTTTAAGTTCGCCGTTGACAAGGTTAAGAGAAAGGCTTGCACCTCGCAACCTATCTTATTTCTGTTCGAATCAGTGTCTTAGGTTGGTTTAGACGATGTAGTATGCTTTTGAGATTATGATGAATGCCCTTTTCACTGAGCTCATTTCCAAGCATAGTCTACTGATGTTACGAATCTCATACAATTAGAGAGGAAAATTTGTTGATAGGTACCTGATCAAACGAAGAAAAATGGGTATTCGGAGATTCGATTTCACATATGATTCATCATGTAGAATGAAAGCAGATTACTTCTGAGAAGGACGAAACAGCAGTACAGTGCTTCTGTGGTATCCAGTTGTAAGTTTCACCTTCACACGGCAAAAACACAAAAATATAATTCTGGGATCATACAAAGTAAACTTATACCCAAATAGACCAAACGATGAAATCTGAATTCCTTCGTGATCGCACCCCGTGGCCACCCTTGCTGGGCCAGTGATGTTTCCATTAGATCGGCCGAAAAATGTTACGGCTCACGTAACTGAATCATTCTTCTTAATTAGGTATAGGAATAAAATGAGACATGTTCCCTCTGGATACACGTATTGTCTTTGGCGAGTCATTTTTGATAGAAATAGAGAAAATATCATTATTCAATTTGGATTGCTCACTTCCTGCCAATCGCGCCCTTTGTGACACTATATTTTATGCGAGTATTGCAACAAATATGTTTTTGTTGACGGAAAATTTTCGATCAATGTATATCACAGAAACACGTGCTTAATGTGCTCTCAGACTTTCAACTCCCTCATATGCTCTAGAGTAGTGCAGTTTTCTAGTTCTTGGTGCACCATTCTCCATTACTATGCATACGAAATAGATTTTTCATGGACAGAAGCTCATTTGGTCTTGATATCAAGGTTATGCCTTCCAAATGAGCAACGTTTCTTTTCATTGAACCTATCACCAACAACGAAATTTGTGTTGAGCTGCATGATAGTGTAGTAATTCCAAAACTTGCTCCCACTGAAATAATTTACTCCTAAACTTCAACAAAAGAACCGATTCTGGTGGGAAAATTACTTATTTATCAGCGATGAAAGCCAGTTGGAGCGGATTTCATAATCATAGGCCTAATAGCTAGGCATGTGCGATCTTCGCCCATTTCGAATATTCAGGCTGCAACCACGTTTGTTACGGGAACCAGGATCATAATATTTCACCTGTCCACAGATCGCAGCAAAATCGAAGTTGGCAATATTGTCACGGAATTTTTTATTTCATCACCTTAATTTGTGATAAACCACAAAGCGCCTATCCAAGGCGAAGAAGTCTGTTCGTCTAGCAAATTACGACAACTCTTGGGATACTTCCAGTCCGCAGATAGGCTACTTGCCTATCCCACATTTCATAATGTCGTACTTGGTGGTTCCCCTTAGTAAACGTTCACTTTTCTTCAACTGGTCAGGCAGTGATGACCGTTGTTGCTTGGCTAGAAAGTAAACCACAACGAAAAATGAACCAACCAACATCCTCCTCACTGGACACTGTTCACATTCACGGATGACAGGGTCAACGGTGTTTACTTAGCGCTATTGCGGGCAACGTAGATGTGAAAACCAACCTTCTATGGGTTTTTGGATCTCATGCGGAATTCGACTTCTGTCGTCGCTAACCTGTAACACTTCGTAACCACCAGATCTTATTAGGGGTAACGACTTCATTGTAGGCATGACAAGGGACAGTTTATTGATCTGAGCACCCCTTTGGGTATTCTAGGTTCTCTATGACTTCGTGATCACAACAAAACATAATCAATGAGATAAATTCAGATACTTTCACGAGACGACTGGGTCATCTTATGCTCAAGGTGGTAAGTTGTGTAATAAGTGTACCACATGGTAATTCATTATATATATATATATATATATATATATATATATATATATATATATATATATATATATATATATATATATATATATATATATATATAGAGAGAGAGAGAGAGAGAGAGAGAGAGAGAGAGAGAGAGAGGAAGGGAGGGGGGAGGAGAGAGTGCGATATTTCGCAAACTTAATCGTATAGAAGCAATTGCTTTGTGAACTCACACAGGAGTAATGCTAGCTCGCAACTCCAGTCGTTTTAGTTTTGGAGGCTCTTAGCTCTGAGCCTGGGACTGTTGCGATCCTGTAGCTAATGGTAAAAGGTACCTTCAAAATAGTCAAGCTAGAAAATTCACTGTTCTCAAAAATAATAGCTGTCGTAAATATACTGAAGAAAGTAATACGAAATTTAACAAAATTCGAGCAGAGTTCATAATCTGATGTGAGTTTGAAAATAGTGAGGGATACTATGAGTGACTTGTCCGAGAGCTGACTTTACATCCCAGCGTATATCTACCTGGTGGAAATTGCGAACAATATCGAAGACTGCATATAAGATGTTGATTTTTAGTCGGCGAATATGGGTGACCATATGCATCACAACCCCCAGATGCCATCGCACTGGAATTGCCACCTAATTTGATATTCTCCAGTTAGTTTGTAATCACAGTTAGGAAATAAGACGTATTATAGGATATTTCATCACATATTGTTTACCGTCCATCTTTGCGTCGAAAACCCACGGCATAAATCCACACAGCTTTCTCGTCGTTGGCCCATTTAGAAACTACAGTGTAAATCTCCATTCGTCGTTACAAGAACTCGAGCTAAGTGTGCGTGACTGTTAGTCACTCACTCGTGTACCAATAAGCTGTCCGAGTTGACAGGCGTACGTCTGCCTCATGAGCGTAGTACCTGATATAGCAACATATCTATTCCTTGTTTGAAAGTCAGGAACCTTTCAGTTCCAGAGGGATCTGCCTGGTCGGTCAACATGCTCTCACTAGTTTCTCGGGTTAATTTGTCTGACCGAGGTGCTTCATTTCATCTCCATTTAAGCTACATCCTACGTTTTCTCCCTATATCAGAAGGATCACGGAAAACGATAGCTTTTGATTTCGCGTAGAGACAAATAAGTTTAAATAGCATGGTAAAGGACCTCCTGGAGTGTGAGTGGTAGAACACAGTTTTACGTAACATGATTCGTCACGCAGTTTGAACTTTCGAACCACTGAGAACCATGGAAGCACTGTAAAGCTGCCTTATCCTAGTTAGAAATCATCAGCAGTGAATCGAGCCCCAACTGGGACTCGAGACAGAGGTGAAAGATGGTGAGTCGAACATCTTAGCCACAAATTTATCCGAGCTGGCTCTCATTGGGGTAATAGACGAATACACTTCATAATACAGCGCCCTTCTGACACTGGCTTCCATTCCTAGTAAGGAGGAAGCAGCTGTTCAACGCTTCCATGGTTCTCTATGCTTTGGAAAATAGCACTGCATGATGAATCTCATTATGTAAAGAGATCTCTGTTATGTGTATAGTCTGCGTGAACCTTAGGTAAACTCTAGAGATTGTTTTCGCTCTTGTAGCATTCGTGAGACATACTGAAGAAACGCTAGTCACACGATGTCATCTGTACACTTTGGAGGGCAGTTGGCTATAATTACCATGGGTGTTAGCGTATAACTTAGAATCTGTGGTCAATGACGTACCGAATAGGAGACTACGAGCTAACGTCTCCGTTTATCTATGCAACGAGAGAAGCAAGCTGAAACAAAAGCTTACCAGTGAAATGATGAATCATTCCCTATCAGGATTGTGCGGAAACTGGCCTCCAGTTGCTTTTTGGGGTGAAAAAAGAGGCTTCAAAACCGCCCCCCCCCTTATGTAATTTTTACTTTCAGGAAACTGAGACGATATAACTCTCGGTTAGCTTCCTTCCTTAAAATCCCCATTCAGTATCCTTTTTACTCTGGTTTTGTCCACAAAAAAGTAGCATTCACCCACAGGATATCCGATATAGTCTATCAAATGTCGTGACATGAATAGTTACCCTTTTTCAGAACCTCAGAACTATGAGAAGCTCCGCCCCCCCCCCATAAAGGTTGTGTAATTAAGCGTAGAATAAATTCATTCCCTTCTCCATCTTACCAGCTATTGTTCTGCTATTACACGGAACCAGACAATTTACCAATTGTAGTAAATACCACGTTTATGCGCATATAGGTACAATCGATTGTGGTGCGTTAAAAATTGTTCTCAGTACATAGTTCATGTTTCGTAATTTAACTAAAGCCCATCGCTACACCTGTGGGTGACATGAATTTTAAGAAAGTTTGCTCTGACTGAAGTTCATTTTACGTGATGCTATGGATAGTTAAAAATGCGTGACCTTGGTTGACAAGTTAAAACTCTCTGAGCAAGAAAAGCGAAGAATTATCAAGATGCGGAAATATGATAAAACCATCAAATAGAATCAAACTTATTATTCTGTTGTATTTAGAAAAATATCCCACATAAAGTGTTCAGCAAACATAGTTTTCTGAGCCAATGCTTTTTTGTAATCATGCCCATAAGAGAATATCAAGAGAATTTCTTTCATAATTCGAAGTATTCCCACTAAATATGGTGTAAAAATGCTTCTTAGCGATGACTGTCAAACGTACGTGAAAAAGGAAATTCCGGTTCCCATTAATGTGAGCGTTGCTGTCAAGGTCATTTGGGTGTGCCTCGTCAATTGTTTTTGTGGTTTTCACGATAGCGTTGAGATGACACACTAAAGCTGAGTTCTGTTGGGAGCCTTCGCAAAAAGAAACAAAGTGGAAATGCAATGGATCAAAAATTTGGATTTTTGTGACGAACCTTCTTTCATGTTCCCTGGTAAGTAGGAGCACAAATAATCGAATAAGTTACCGAAAAACTCCCACAAATACACGGATCTGGCGTACTGAAGGAAGATGATTTCACGTGCATTACGCACAAGAACTGTGCCTAAAATCACTGTTCTGAATCTAACGTGAAAATTACCCCAGGCATTCGCTCCTTGTTACAGTTAAGGATGCGGTAATTTTGAATACCGCTAGTACCCACTGATATGAATGCTGCATGGAAAGCCCAACATAGTACTGCACGTATTGATCGTATCAGGAGAATCAAATCATGAAGACTGTCATTTTGGCGTTCAGTTTATTTTGCAGGTGAATGCTAAGGGTGTGGTGGACCGTGAAAGGGTCAGAAAAAGTCATGCGTGGTAGGAAATTCACCCAACAAAGTATGCCAAAGGATACTAGGATATAAGACCAACCAAATTTTTTGATTCGGATTTCAGTTAGAAACACCTGCCTTGGTTGGAGAACCTTTTTCATTACGGATTCAAGGAAAATTTACCAGCCGGGTGAGATTTAGTTCTTCAGGGTAAAGTTCTATGTCATATTTCACTAGAGGTTTGTAAATTTATTCACGAAAAATATTGTCTGCTCACTATTCAACTTGCAATTTGTGGAATTGTGCATAACTTCAAGATTCAGTTCACACGGCTTTCTCCTAATAACCAAATTTGGAGTTAGTGGAAAGCATATTCTCTGTTCTGAAGAAATGACAATCGCTCACTGTTTAATAGTGTCAAAAATGGAATATGAGAAGCAGCATGATCTAGAAAAAGATTTCATTACCAAGTTGATGAACCCTATGCCAAAGGGACAGTGAAAGATCCTGAAGAATAAAAGCAAATCCAAGTATTGTTAGTATATTCATGAAATGTATTCTTGGCACGAGGAGCCTGAATTTTATATAATGGAAAATCCACTTGAATTTCACGCACATCCAAGAGTCTAATGCCGCGAGCAGGAATCAAACAGGTAGCTCCCCACGGATCAGGCAGATGCTTCGCCAACTAGGCTACGGCCGCAGAGTCGGTCGGGTACGAATAACGCGAGTGAGTACTCGTTGATGCGCGAACCACAATTCCAATGATACTCGGAAACAGTCCTGATTTTAATCATTAGACCAGCCTCCTCGATCACTTCCCAGTAGTACGAACAGCACACAGCTGAATGCGATCCAACGGACAGTGAAATATATTCATACTTGTAAAGCATCTGCCCTGTAGGCTGACTGTCGCCGATTCGATTCCGACTAGCTGAATTCGACTTTTAGATGAGAAAAATGCAAATGGATTCTCTATCATATATTTATAATGTATACGGATGTGGTGTCTCCACTACTAAGTGGATTACTTGAGCAAGAATCAATCTTGTTAGGTTTTCGCTCTCAGGCTCATATTCCATCATGGTTGCTACCCAGTGGTGTTGGAAAACACAGGGTTCCGTCTGGATTTTGTGCACAGTTACTCACCGCAATGAAACAAGTTACACGGGCTATTGTCCCAGAGCTTCGCTACCACTTGTTCGTTATCACTAATATCCAGTTGTATAGTTCTGTCCTAATGCTCTCATGTACGGGGAAAAGTTGCATATCAGTGCTCTTCTGCAAGGGTTTTGAATAAGTGATATAACTATATTAATATCACCATATTGTCTAGCAAAATAAAAAAATAAGAGGGGAAAATTTCACTGTAAAGCGTGAAAGTTTCTTTTCCGGTAAATGAAGTGGAAGAGAAAATCGATGACGCTGTCTTCGTCTTTGACACTCCAGAATAACAACAATAGTATTACCTCGACATTTGTTCAATGCTTTAGGTTAAAGTTTTTGACAATTCCGTGGGTAATTTTATCTCTGTTTACAGTTTGTTTTGTAGATTTCCGGCTTAAACTATTTCGTTAGACATTAAAGTCTGTGAGATTGTGGAGCTGTGTCAGAGTGTCTGGTTGTTTCGTTGGGACTACCGAGTCAAAAAATTACCCGTTCTAAGATCAATCAAGAACCCCGCTCAATCAATGGCTGACTGATTAGACTGCGTTAGTTACAATCAGTTTCCGCATTCCTATCAAAAATCGGGCATGACAGCTTAGAGTAAATCAGACCGGACAGAAAAGTTTGACTGGTCGATTACCGCCTATCGGAATTCTTAGGTCTGTATTAGAAATTGACAACGACCAGAAAGGGATGTCAGATTTCCCGACAGGCCCGCTATCTGACGACTACCGATGATTGACTCCATCAAACTGCTTGCATTTCCTGAAAGCATTCCATAAACCGTTTGACAGCTATTCCTGTCAAGTTCAGAATATCTTGACTCCAACAAAGAAAGTTTGTGTTCATCTTCTACCGTTCGTGTTCAGGCACCGCGGTAATGAATACTACTTCAGTTAAGTTATACCTCATCCGTTCCATTATTTCGTTATGTTCTTATTGATAGTGTTATATATATATATATATATATATATATATATATATATATATATATATATATACACATATGTATATATATATATATATATATATATATATATATATATATATATATAAAGTAGTGAAACTATTCCGATTAACGAATTTACTGGTAATTGCCCCGGTTAGTCTATAACTAGATTCAGCAGTACAAGTAGTCGTGGACTATCAATAGCACACTTTTTAACTGAAAATAATGGTCTGCTCTCTGGAGTGGATCTGATGGTTTACGGTATCGGGCCTCGAACTTGAGTAACCATGATTACCCCTAGGCTTTGCTACCCTGGGCTAGTGGTTTAGGTATTCTTGGTGAGTTTATGGATTCCCGTTGAAGATCACGTTTGTCTGATTGAAGACAAAGATCCTGTCTTGGCTTCTATTTCAGTCAAGTGAAATCAAGAGTGAATTTGGTTTTGAAAAGCTCTCCTACGGTTGAGCAAAGACGGATCAACCAGTTTTGGTTCTATCGAGAGAAATGAATAGGTTGGTAACACTTTCTTTTAGTCTTGGGGTTTTCAGAAGGCCTAAAAGAGAAAGGATATAACTCTACTCAGATTAAGATTAACAACTTGTCATACGATGCTATGGCACATTGCCCGGAGGAGACCTTCAAAAGGATCAAAATGATAACTGCTTAATGAAATTGGAGTTGATGGTATTATTCAGCCTGTTAGTGCATCTGACAAGAGGTTGTGTTCAATTGATATGCATTCCTTTTTCGCGGATATGCATTTAAAAAGAAGCTTCGAATATGCGAAACAATCAGAACGAACAGTTAGATCGTTTAGGATCATTCGAACGTGAAAGCCACTGAAATAATGGGCTTATGAACTCGCACCATTTAGCAGTGTTCAACTGGAACGGGTCAGATATCACCTAAAAGATGACACTATATATGAGTTCTCCCTCGAATTCCCTTTTAGAAACCTTGTTCACGGTCGAATTGAGGAACGATATTCCTTCTCACTTTACCAAGATGACATATGGGGAAAAGAATTTGCTTCCAGTTCAGCTAACAGATCTTTTGGTGTTCTGCTAAAATAAATTGTATCTACACGAACCTGCGATTCGGTTTGGAAATGCAATCAGTTTGCGGCTTGTCGTAAAAAGTAAGCATTTACACCTTCATACATACATCACCACAGCTTCATCTCAACAACAACAACAAAATTCGAAAAATCACCTTTGGTATTGGGAGAACTCAGTAAGCTACAAAAGTGTACATAAGTCCTCGAAATTGATCCATTAGGTCTCAAAAACATTTCTTTCCGCTTAACGTTTTTCTGAGAAGGGGTAGCTGCGGCTTACCGAAAAGCTAACTGACGGCGAATGATTTCCAGCAAACGTTGCTGTGGATGTATAGATAGACAGATGGACATGGACATGCAGATAGGTAGATAGATAGATAGATAGATAGATAGATAGATAGATAGATAGATAGATAGATAGATAGATAGATAGATAGATAGATAGATAGATAGATAGATAGATAGATAGATAGATAGATAGATAGATAGATAGATAGATAGATAGATAGATAGATAGATAGATAGATAGATAGATAGATAGATAGATAGATAGATAGATAGATAGATAGATAGATAGATAGATAGATAGATAGATAGATAGATAGATAGATAGATAGATAGATAGATAGATAGATAGATAGATAGATAGATAGATAGATAGATAGATAGATAGATAGATAGATAGATAGATAGATAGATAGATAGATAGATAGATAGATAGATAGATAGATAGATAGATAGATAGATAGATAGATAGATAGATAGATAGATAGATAGATAGATAGATAGATAGATAGATAGATAGATAGATAGATAGATAGATAGATAGATAGATAAATAGATAGATCAAGGAGAGATAGAATGATATGAAGATAGATATATAGACAGATAGATAGATAGATAGATAGATAGATAGATAGATAGATAGATAGATAGATAGATAGATAGATAGATAGATAGATAGATAGATAGATAGATAGATAGATAGATAGATAGATAGATAGATAGATAGATAGATAGATAGATAGATAGATAGATAGATAGATAGATAGATAGATAGATAGATAGATAGATAGATAGATAGATAGATAGATAGATAGATAGATAGATGTGTGGGCAGATAGATAAAAAGGTAGATACGTAGATGTATAGATAGATGGATATATAGGTAGACCTATAGATAGATAGACTGATATATAAATATTTTCTTATCTTCAGATTTGTTTTGTTCTTTAGGCTTTTTTAATTTTTGCAATCTTGTTTCGTGAGTGATGTAGCCTTTTTTCACTCTTCAGTTTATACCACTCACATTTTCTTAAATAATTTATCATCGTACTTCTGCTGCTGTCTTGTAGGTTATTTTGCTTTCGTGTTCACTTTTGACCGCATCGAGTAGAAGACTAAATCTACTAACAGTAAAATCAACTGATCTGACGATAACACAAGGAGTGGGTCAATGACCATTTTTTAGAAAGTGCCCTATTTATACACGTCGATACTCACCAACTAACTATTGTCACATGGGACAGATTCACAAAATGATGGGGATCGGAGTGCAGACAGAAGAAAGTAGAAGAGTAACCAATTTTTCGGATAGTTTCGTTCCTGACACTCACTGAGCCGACCAGATTTGTTCCGTGAAAATAGCACAGTGCCGAAGTGACAGCTTGTGATAAATTGATAGCTTTTCGCATTCTGTTTGCTTTAATGGGGTTAGATGAAAAAATGGGATGACTTTCAACACAGAAGTATGGAACATCGTGTGTCAGACGGAACACAGAATGCTTAGGATTGCACTGAATTAAACATTTCGCTTCATGCGTGTGATTAGGGTGTTTGCATGAGTGCAGAATTAGGAGTACTCAATAATTATTTATGATTCGCACACCAATCTCATTCACTCGTGGAATATTCCAGTGGTGAATCGCACTTCTGTTCCATGTTATCTCTTGGTGAGTTAATCACATCTAGCCTCGAGTACAGTGAAACTGCGGTTGTTAGTGAAAGTATCGGAAGTTAGTGTTATATATGGGCGTGTAGACTACGTTTCTCGACCGGTTTCAATCTCTGCCGCTCATCAGGTGTGCGTACATGGCTAGGTTTGATCCCCAGTGCTACTTACTTCCATGGTATTTATAAACTAACAGTATCTTTACAATTATTATATACTTGAAAATTTCGTACTCATTATTCCGACAGAATTTGTCGTAATTGGATGGAAAACGAACAGTTCCTATCCACTAGTTTTATTGTTTCTTTCTTAGATCAACAATAAATTTAATATCCTCTTCAAGTGGAATTAACGAAGTTTTCCTCGTACGAGATAAGTTTTAATAAAGAAGGCAATACACTGATTTTGTGCGTACACTTTTTCAGCCTCCTTTTGTTGAATCTCAGCAGTTGCCTAGATTGATGAAACAGGCGCTCTCACATCTGTGCAGTTATATGCTTACGCAGTGTCACACTTGTGACCTAAATCGGTCTTACAGTGTGTTCTCCCCTTGTCCACTTCGATGGAAATGGATGACACTGATTAATGCCACAAACACGGTTATTTATGTCACTGGAGAATAGTATGTTATCAAGGCAAGAAACATGCAATCAATAGACAATGAACAAACACTAAGTCAAATTCATCAGTGTGTTACTGTGATTGTAGGGTCGTGGCCGACGGATACACACGTAATGGGTGGGCTAACTGTTCATACGACTGGCTGTTTTTATTGGTCCGATGATACACTGGATTTTCTCGACTCGGTACGAGAGACGCGGTCGCATTACCCAGTGAATACGCAACCATCATGAACGGGGATTCGGGGAGATAAACATCCTTTTTCATGAAACCGTGTTTTGATTCACATAAAATGGATCATAGCCCTCTGTTTGTCATCAATTTGGGAGTTCTTTCCCTTGTGATCTTTTTATTGGTGCAGGGTGAGGGAGAATGGGATTCAAAGAAGTGTAAATACTAGTCTTTTTTATTACTTAGTACGGAATGAAAATATACAGTTCATCGTCCGGACAACTTGGCTTTTATTGCTTAAGATTTCTAACTGTGCACTCTGGGCTATAGTCATAGCTGGGACTGAATTGATTTGCACTGCAATTGGTGATTCTGCGCGAAAAAGACGAAATAGTCGGCTAATGGAAATTCCATGGTCCTTGGTATTGAATGATCGGTGAAGAATTGAGGTTTAGTCAAATATCTGTACTTCACAAGTTGGCCCACTAGAAACGGAACCTGGTAAACTCGCATTCACATCTGCGGCGTCTGTCTTACACAGTTGCGCGAATCATCGATCAGTATTCCATTCAAATTTCACGTAGGTTTGCACTTGTACAGTTGATGTTTGCTGTCTATAATGTAAATTTATTCCATCGTCAATCTAATGTCTTCTGAAGTAAGTAGTATGTTGACGTATCTGGATAACAGGACAAAATTTCCCGCGTAAGCACACGACCGGTTTCGCGGTTGTTGCCGCTCACCAGGTGAGCATACCTGGTACTCACTTTGCAATGATCTCCATATTGGAGCACTCCATATTAGGTTCACCACCTTAATCTTATCTGAATCGTGAGCAGCGTGCATCGATAAAGAGTCCATTTTCAGAGCCACAAAGTGATTCTCCGAAAGATAATTCGTCGGTTGGTCAAGGATAACCTTCGGGACGAGGACACGTAGTTACAAGTTTTGATTTTTGATGTAAGTATTATATCACTATACCTGAAAGACAAGACGAAGTTCCCTTGTCATCCGGATACATTGGCGTGCTACTTACTTCAAAAACCAAAAATTGGCATGTTTTGTTTATAGTCCTGATCAAAGAAATCCACTGTGACCTAATAATTTTGCGTTAAGGTGTGCGTGTGTTTGTGTGGACAGCATTCCGTACCACGCCCTCTCCTTTACTCTCTCCCATGTGCTCTTATTCATACACGTTTTTATTGTACCAGCATGATATGGAATAACTGGAATTGATTTCGTTCTCTAATCTGAGTTTATTATTTTCTCCCGGAAATTTACACTAAGGGTAACATAATTTACGAGTGCTGTAATTCTTCGTTCCCATGGTAAACAGTTTTTTCCTCTCTTGAAAGAATTTCGAACACCTTTCCATCCCTCATCAGCACGGTAATCATTCATCTCAGGGCCATCTGCTTGTTGCATCCTTTGTGTAACAATTTTATTGGGTTTGTCAGTGATATTGTGAAACCAACTAGCTTATGTCGAATCTACCGCTTCTTACTACACTATCCAACCAGAAGATCTAGCTTTTCGGCTTATTATACACTACAAATCCTCAATGAAATCTGCTGTCCCTCTAATAGAAGGGAAGAAAGAAAAGTTTCAAGTAGCTTGTTGCTATAGCAACCGGCATGACCTTTTCCGTGGAATGAAGACAGATTAAAAACTTCTTTATCAAGAATTAGTTAGGCGCAAAAGAAATAGGTAGAGGACGAGGATATTTTGAATTTGAACATGCTATGTACCACGAAATATACGTAGTTCCTTTGGTTTCTCGAGTTATCGAGGGTACTGCTCTTGTGGCTTTCAGTCATGAATGTGTCACATAATATCCCAAGTCATGTTCACCGATCAGGGTTGTATTGCATTTCCGCCGTTATTTGGACCGACTGACCTATTCTACCCCCCTCCCCCCGGCATCACTCAGTGATAGAACTCGAAAAAGTTTACCGGGGATAACAACAGAATCTTCACAACAATCGATCTGCTAGGATTTGGTACTTTTATGATGGACGGCGGTGGTGAAGTGGTTATCATAGAGGTCCCGGGTTCGAATCCTGATACCACTGGTCGCTTCCATTCCGAATGCCTATAACTGGTCGCGACCTCGTTTTCGAGATGTTGTACCGCCCATGCGCGGTAAATAAAACGTTATTATTGTTAATATTATTATTTCGAGCTACGTGAGCTTGATCGGAGTGGGACCGATATACTCGAAGACTGCAGTGCATAACTGCACTATCTCTGACAGCCGTCAATTGTGACATTCTCAATAGGTCAATCGCTGTTAACTACCCGGCTGTACAGATCAGTCTGACCGACGGTGACTGGATACCAGCTGGGCACCTCACAAATGAAGTAGGTCCATACGAACTAACCTCTACGTGTCAAAAATGTTTGCATACATTAAATACAAAAATTCACGTTAAATTTTCATGGTGGTGATTTTGATTGTCCTCAATAGGAGTGAGACCACACAAGAACTTCTGAATTACCTAAGCTCCAAAGGATATTCACCTCAAGTAACCTTTAAATTCCTTAAAAATCGGTGGTCTCTGAAACCCTCGAAGATGACACTGCCGCTATTTTCCTATGAAAGTTTAATGAAGCGTACTTTTCCACCGAATGTCGTCTTTCAATATACTAATGCAACGGAAAACTTCCCAGTGTACTTTGTTCATGCTCCACCTATTCCTTATGAATTTCAGGCAGACAGAGATGGGATTTTCCGTTCTCACGATTTCGGAAATACAATACATTTTGGTAGTTATTTATGTTAATAAGTATCCAATATTTCTCCACGTGCCGGCAAGCCGGACTGTACCCGAACAGTACTACCACTCAAAACCATAATACGGTCAGATATGCGTGGACAGTACACATAAATTGGATAAAGCACAACCCATAGGTTATCTGGCCGCCTAGCAAATCCGTCGGCGTGATAAGAAATAAATCAAAATCAACCAGATTTATTCTTGAATGTTTCAGTGTCTGCGTCACTGGATCAAAAACGGACTTTTCACGTTACTTTGCACGTCACGCCTTTTGACACCGAGACTGCGACCAGTGAACAGCAGCAAAAAGACATGGTTATGTGAATTAAATTAGTTTTGTTCACTTTTATATACCTTTGAAAAGAAACTGATTGCGATTCACAATCCTCACTTTTCTACTCTCGCACGTTCCATTTTGATCGATACCCATCCGATTTCGGGCCACATGTTCAGAACATTTCATTACCGTGGATGCAATAAATAAATAAATAAATGACAGCAAAACAGGTAAACAACTGTTGATGAAAGGTACATTGTTTGCTGATGCTGAAGTGATTTCATGATTTCTTAAACGAAACCCAAGGCTACGGTCCCATTTTAAAGCGGAGGTCGGCTGCGGCCGGGGGGAATTTACTTGAGAGATGAGTACAATGTAAAATGTAAACCTCGTGTGACCATTTTGTTACCAACCAGTCCGCCTGTTTCCCAGGAAAAGTCCACCCGAAGCTAGTAAAACGTGTAAATTTCTGATCCTTTTGAGCTTAGGTTTTGCTTGATCCACCCCGGTACATCGGTTTCAAGCGGCAAACGGGGAACAGCTTGAACGAGTATAGTTCGCCTTGATGGCATTTCATTTTTGGGCATCCAATAAAGTCAAAACTTCGAAGTGCAAAAAGAGTCTTCTTTAGTATGATAAGTAGATATTATCTGATTAGCCTTTTTTTCACCCTCAGTCTTCACCTACGGGGCCTTCGTTTGACTCAGCCATTTAAGCCATGTCCGACTCCGTGGGTTGGATTCGAGAGATCCTCGGATTCGACGCTTAGGTACGTTGGCGGTTACCATCAGATTTCGTGACCGGTAGTATTCTTGCCCTTTAAAGCCCTATCCAGTCGAAATGGGAATTGGGTAATTCCCGAAACCCATATTCATTATTTCACTGGTCCTTTTCCCAACCAGGGAACAACTACAGTTTCCCTCCCATCTTTTCTAACTACGCAGCGGTAATTTTCATCTCTAATCACGTTTTGACGCAGACGTTATTCGTAATATAAGTGTTTCTAACCTAGAAATGTAACTGTATTAGCTACGAGGATGATGTTACCGAAAATGAGCTTGTTCGCTATTCTTATCTTTTCTGTGCGATAAAATGGGATTGTTCAGTGAGTCTATAGTTCTCTTGATTGTTTTCCGAGTGAGGTTTTTTTGCTTTCTTCAGATAGCGACCAGAACTTCTGCACTCCATGCCCCGTGAATCAGTGTTCAAACTACAGCGAAGGAACGACCAAGGACATTCATGCGGAGCACATTGCTCTGCCTCCATATAAACTTCTATCACATCCATCTGGATACTTTAAGTCCCCCGATTCTGTTTCATTCTAGACGTTGAATGGTTGGAAACAAGCCCGATCATATAATACTACAAGGGGAAGGAACAAGTATTTTTTGTTTCTGGGACTACTCAGCAATATGCGGTACTTTCCTCTCCCAAAAACCTGTTCTGATCAATACATGCTTACACAATCAAAAGCGAACACGCTTGTACCTTGATCTGTTCAATGGTGCTTCTGCTTTTTTTGACTAAATATTCAACCCGGACGTGTTGCATTTTAGACAGGTACGAAGTTGCCATATATGGCCGACTGATATGTGTGAGGATTTTCAATACATCTTGTGTTCCACTGACACGACTATTGTGTTCACGACTAGCAGCAGCGTAAATAACGATTGTACTCTGATTCATTGTAACTAGGTCGACACAATACTGATCTGTACGCAGTTGAGCAAGCAGATCAGCAAATACGCGAGCAAGTAAGTACGCCAGTGCAAGTCAAAACATAATCGGATCATGCTGCCCAAAGCCCTTCGACACATGCCAAGATCTGATTTATGAACACAGTCCGAGGTAGAGCATCAACACTGTGGGGATGTACGATTGCAGACAGGTGTGCATGCCTGTGAGGGATGTGGGTCACATATCCGTAGCGTGTGGGTGTGCGTGTGCGTGCAACACTGTGCCTGTCTGATCAGGTGACTGTTATAGCCGAACACCACTAATACCACATGAACAAATACATATATTCTTCCAATAATGTTGTTTTCACTCCACCTTGCATAACGAATTCAGGAAACAGGACGAGGCTACTTGTCCTTGATATGGTAGATTGGGATAATTTTATTATCGCACGACTCTGATGATGTCATCCATACAGTGGTATATTCACCCAGGAAACACGGAACATAGGTTACCACGGCTCCCCACCCCCCACCCCGTCTGTGGCGTGATGGCCTAATCCAACCATCTTGTCTACCTATTTAAACAAGGAAGTGGAACTGCTAATCTTCGGTGATCGCAAATCCACACGCCTGCCCCTTTTTGAAACTGTCCTAGAGGGATGAAAAGCGGCTGAATAGTAGAAACAGGCAAAGGAATGTATTTATCGTAAAGTTGCCTTCTTGTTGGCTCTCAAATGAATCTATCATGTACGTGATACTTTTCCTCAAGATCAGGAAACCATCATATTAGAATTTCTCACAAGTTCTTTCAAATTTATGTATTCGTACTTGCTGTCCCTGTGGGTTTATGACTTGGCTCGAAAAAGACTACTTACTGGTTATGGGCTCTTCCTGATTCGTTTCAAAATGAAATATAATATTCTACACAGAATGAATAGAAGTTGTGTTCGTAAGCCGCTGTTCCAATAAAAGTCTAAGAAACGACCAAAGACAGACACGTATTATGATACAGCATCGTTTATTTTGTTTCATTTCCGCTTCGAGTTTACCGTTGTCGCGTTTTCCCCTCTCCGTGTCGGTCGATTTCGTCATGGTCAAAGCGTATAGTCACACAAGCTACCAAGTTTTGCAGAACCCGTCCTGTATTACTTGCGGGCAGCTTGTCTTCTCTGTATTTGGTAAGTTGTGTATACATCTAACCCCGTGATCTGATTGGTTTTGCTGTAGTATCCTCCAGTGTACTTGTTAGAATTGAAAGATTTTTCAGCAAAACTGCTGAAGCAATCATCAAATAGCAGTGACTGTTGTAACACGGAGTGCGCTTGTTCCTTTTTTCCGTGTGCCACTGGCATTTCCGTTTCACGTCACAGGAATTCCCCAGGGCGGACTACTCAGTCCGAAACGAGGCTTCGATTATATTGCCTAAGGTGACATAAGGCGATCGTCCTACACGACGACCGGCTGTGATCAAACGGTTATCGTCGTGGACTTTGGACAAAAAAGACCTTGGGTTCGATTCTTGGCACCACAAGTCACTTTCCCCCTCGACAGCCTTCCATGGCCAGGGGCCTCCTTCCTAGATTGTTACATATCGTTGCATCATAAATATGAAAAGGGAAGTGAAAAGGATGGTAAAATTTTATCATTCAATAACACAGCGTAGTCGAAATCGTTGGCGGGTTGTCGACATTTTGGTCATCACGGGTAACCTTTCTCAACACTGGTTTTGCAACCGACTGAAATTGGAAGTAAAAAGAGCATTTATTTATTCATTTATAAGTACTTCAATTATACGTTGAGCACGTTAGACTCCTCTGTTGTGTTTTTACCTCGATTTTATCAAACCTCTGAAAACGGAACTATTTGGCCCTGTCGGTTGTTGGTCAAAACTTTTCTTCTACACGATCCTGGATACTTCGTCGCACTTTTCTTCTTCCCAACAAAATATAGAGATCAGAAGTAGTACAATCACACCAGCATTCTTACTGCATCCAACTTCATTCGTCAAAAATCACCGAATAACTGTGGGATTTACACCAAGCCGTGGACCCAAATTTTAAACAATCACAAGGATACTTTCGTCACCGGCATCTTTTGCAACCGTCACATTAGCACCGTGAGTTGACGGTCATGGGTGCCGTTCACGTGAGCGGTTCTCCACAAATTGTTGAGTGATCATCGAAATGAGTGCAGCTTCTTCAACAGTGATATGAATCATGTTGACCCATTGAGAGGACTTCCTACCCAACAATATCTAATGTTCCAAGAGCTTCTCAAAAATCAAGTAAGATGGGGAAAGTGCTAAATTCTTCTTTCGACGGCTCTAAGAAGTCTAATTGTTAAACTTTTTATAACATTTTCATATCCACCTGGATTTGTGAACAATCTCAGATGCATTTTGAGAAGTAAGAGATTTGAACGTGAAGCAATTCGTCATAGGTTTCGATAGATGGGTATCCAATGGGCTGTTGACCTTGAAAAGCTAGTTATGCAGTTACACTGTATCATGTGATGGTATTGTTAAATGAGCCGTTGAGAGACATCCCGCACAGTCCGCTGGTTAGGTGTTCGATTTGCAATCGTTCATTCCTAACAAAGACGATGCAGGTGGCTTTCATCAATGAGTTCAGCGTCGGTACTGCACGGCGAACAATGTGATAGTCTCATATGCATTGAGAACAAATCTAAATGTCTAGTATTTTCATAGCACAGTTAGTATACTTACCGTGTTATTCCACGCTGTTCAAAGTATTTTGCTAGGTATGGAAGTCGGACTTTAATTGCTCCGTGATTATCAAGCCGATGTGTAATTTCAGTTTTATTTGATGTCCACCGCTGCTGGTAATTCTACTCGAGGAGAAGCGAAAAGCAGTTAGAAAAAGGTGTAGAACATCGGCGGTCACCCGACTGCCATCAACGTCGCTGTCGCTAGATCGGCTTAACCGCCACCTAACTTCCCTCCCTCCCAGGTCTGCCGTGCAAAATGTATTCTGCTAAATCACTTTCCTTATATTTTACAACTGTTGCCAACGTTAAAATGCAACAACAAATTGAAGTCATGCAGTATGCAAATTTTCACAGTATGCATTATTCGATTCACCGAAGTCGACTAGTCGGTCGCACTCCTCCGCTCCAGTTGCAAGATATCAGACCGGCAGGCAGATGTGCCCTCAGCGCGATCTCATTCCAGATCTGAACATGACCGCATTTCCTATGTGTGAACAGATGCGCATGACATGGGACCGGAGAACAGAATCAAAAGACTAAGTGCATGTGTTTGTGTGTGTGCGCCTGCGTGCGTGCGTACGAGCGCAAACTCCAAAAAGCCCAGATGACATCCGGCACAGCTGCTTACGCGAAGTGGTTAGTGTAAGTTTATACACAGCCCGAGGTGATATCATGGTGCTAGCTGTGGTTCGGCCTGGTTACCCAGTATTTTATCCTCAAATATGGGCCAGCTTGACCACTTTTACCACGAAGTTCGTCACACCATTGGCGAAACGGGGGGAAAATTTTGTAAATTGGCAGGCTACTTAGTTCTCTTCAGTCCATGTTCACGCATTCCTGCTGTGAAAGTAATACATATCCCGTAAACAAAGGTGCTCATTATCAGAACACTATAAGGGATAATCACTCGTCATGAATCTGAAATGTGGAGTGCAATGAAGACCAGGATAGGGCACTGTATGATCAGAAATGGTAGCCAACTGGGCGACAGTGAAGTATCGTTTATCAGCATTTATTTCTGTCTCATTTTTCCCCATCTCCATGTGACATGTTCACAGCCGTTCACGTCCACATTTTCAGCGCACAGAGCGAGCTTGGTTATTGATCATGTGTGCATTGTTCCACGTAAATCATTGTAGAAGTGAAGAGAAACTGGGAGGCTGGTTGATTGCAGTACTTTTTGGTTGCCGACTTCATTTGTGTTGAATTGATAGCTCTGGTAATGGATATACAGACCGGAGGACATTTTTGCCCATCTTACAACCTTCAACAGTTTTATTCACCTCCAAATGGTCTGCTCTTTGGTGTATTTTGTGAGGTAATGTTTTTTATATTTCCTACACAGCATTTCACGTCAAGAAAAACCGGCAAAATTCACGATGGGTACCTGCTTTTTAAGACGGCTCGTCATATTTCATGCATGTGTGTAACATCTTTGGAGGATCTAAACCTGTAACTCCATCATCTTTAGTTCAGTGAATGCTTTGATTGAATTCAGAATTACTTAGAACACGGTTCATCCACAATAGTCGGCGACTTTCTCTGTTCCTAACACAATTTACGACAGTGCTGGTGTTCTCTTCACCCTGAACGATACCTTTGCTCATTGTTGAACAACAGTCGGTCACAGGCTCTCAGTTAATCACTTCGTTCTTCCGAAACCTGATCACGTTCGATCACAGTAACTGGTTTTACCTTTCTCATTGGCCTACATAAAACCAGCCTTTGACGAAAATTGCCACCTCACAAGATGAAGCTTGAATAAAGAAAATACATCCCGACTATTTGAATCCGTACTCCTGATCATAATTAGAAACATATATCGTTCAAAATGTTGTCGGCGTATTGATAGAAAATGAAGCTTTCTTAAAATATATGCAATAGATGCAAACAACTGGTCTAGTTAATTGTCAAAGCACAGTTATTTTGTTGATTCCTGTTTCTAACTGAGTATCAGCGGACATCTATGGATCAATAGCAATACTGACCATTTGGTCACTATCTCTTTTGGCTATGTACTTATTAGATTGTCTTCAGTTTTTCCCCATAGATTATCGAAACTATTACCCGAGTGTAGCAAACGATAATGGGGTTGCGAGAACCTAATGTCGACGAACTCTGTGATTGGCAAGTCAACCAAACTCGTCTACACAGTGAGGCTAGTTAGCCTCAGTACTGCTGTGAATAAGGACCAAAGTCAGAGCTCCCGCACTGGAAGAAAAAGGGCTGTCTCATGAACCATACCGCATAAACTGTGAAAACAGGTTGGAATCATGGAGTTCAGTATACGGTGAAAGTATGGCTTGTTTATATATATATATATATATATATATATATATATATATATATATATATATATATATATATATATATATATATGAGCTTGTTCATGTGCGTTTCCACATACGTACACGTGTGAGTCGATGCTCACTGGCCGTGATGACTATCTGAAGTAAAACATGTGCCCACTGCGGGAAAAGTTTTATTCTCGAAGTTCGAGTCCTATAGAGGTCTTCATTTCTGGTCTATCACAATCATGTAGCCTTGAACTCTAGCCTCGATATTCAGTGTGGAGAAAGTTCACCACCAGTTTGCTCCAACATTAACAATACGTCCTCAGTCATTGTAAAATCTGGACCGTAACGGGGCTGTAGTGAAAACACTGTTGGCGTGTATTCAGAAACGACAAACAACACTTCTTCTGCGCAGCGTAGACGACACTGTCGAGCTGACTCCGATTTTTCGCATGTGTCTATTCGGGTAGGAACCAAGCCATGGTAGCATCAGAAGATGTATTTGAAGAAAGTCGAGGTTTCCCTACGACAAATCTATCACCAGTTGCGAGTTCGCTATTGAGTCTTCAGATAATATATATATAACATTCTCGGAATGGATAGAGTTATTTTCTCTCTTTCATCTAGGCAGATGAAGTTACCAAGTCACCAGAAAAGAACTGCTTCTGATAGTATTACCAATTATTCATCTGGGACGAAAGCCAATTGCGGCGAATTTTACCTTCAGGTGTTTTTACCAGTATTCTTATTCGAAGTGTTACTCATTTCGCTCTTTAAAGCTCCAGACAAATTCACCGTGGTAACCAGTGTCATGGAATTTTGACTACCTGCAGATCACCACAAAAACCACTGTGAAGATTTATTGTGACCGGAGATGGAAATTCAGCCCACCGTATCAAGAAACACCTTTACACGAGTTTAGTCCCAATTCCATGCTATTCATCACAATTTTCTATATCGTACTCACCAAGCAGTTCGTTCATTTCGGTGCACTAGGATCGCGGGTTTACACGCCAATCATCACTCCTCGCCTACACCCCCGAGTGATAACTTATTTGTCCACTCCCATTGCGTCATACAATTTTAAGCGTTATTTCTATGGCAAGTGTTGATTGACCGATATCTGTCTGGGGTCTATTTGTTGGCCTTATTTGTTCGCAATGAACTGCAATTCCAAACAGACTTTATCGTCTACGTATTTCCTCTTTCCCATTTTGTCCCTATGTTTACTGGCCCACTAGTTGCCAGGACGACTGAAAATAAAGAAATAACTGATGCAAAAGGTTCGAGAGATATTCGGATTAAACCTTGAAGGTCAATGCCACGAAGGTGAACAAAGTCGCTCACGTCCTGAAAATAGATGAATGAGCCACGTGGGTCAAATAAATGTGATGCACTGATATTTCGAATAGCAAACAATGCATGCAAGGAAATGATATTGCAAAATCCGTGAAACAATTTCACCCATAATCTGGACAGTTTTTTCTGGTATTTCTTATTGAATAGCGATCAGTGAACTTTATGGTATTCATTAAAACGAATAGAAAAAAAATTGACTGATAGGTCACACTTGAAAATTTTAAAGAATGTCTACTTTAGACTGCACAAGCTAACGAAGAATACAGTTTTTCGAATGACTCGTTTTGTTTCATCTGTGGGATCGAAGGGTTTGAGTTGTCTGAATTTTGCACAATCCGGAAAAAGCATATAGGCACGGGCAACGTGAATGCACCTCTTTTTTAAGTCTTGCATTAGCGAGTCCAGTGGAACGGGACCACTGACCCTACGAATTGGAGTGGAGTATTACAAGAGATCTGAATCTGCCCGTTGCGGTAAGGAACCGCTGGGGAAAAGGAGAATGATGTCTTCGAAGAAGGTTGACCGGCAACCGAGATGTGCGAAATTCGCGGTGTGGACTTTCGAAAGCAAAAACTGCACGCAGATCACTTATTCACGTGATTTCTTTCGCTCTGGCCAGTAGTGAGTTGACGGGAAAACCAGTTCCTTAGAGCACATACAATCTACATGAATAGCTTCGGGACAGCTTGTTTATCACTCCACTGTTGTGAAAGATCGTGAGATCTGGCAAATGCATGACAAATGCATTTTTCTTTTTCGTCCATCATACAGATGCTTATTCGAAATACACAACAATGAAAATCACAATTGCTTGCTCAGTTAGATAGTTCCCAGTCATTTATTGGGGAAAAATAGGTAGTACACCTGTGAGGACCAGAAAATGATCACTAGTCCTTCAGGAAAAATGTTTTACTTTATGATCAAAATAGCATGGCTGTATCGTCTTCAATCTAACAGTCCAAAATAAATGGATCAAAACTTTTAAATAAGCCTTGATTTCACAGTTTTGGGCGTTTGGTCACTAACGGTATCATTTGTTCTATGGCGAACTCATCTTCGGACAATATAACTCAATTTCAAAATCGATCGTGGGATGCACTTCGAATTCTCTCATATTTGTATTGCTAGATAAATTGAACTTTGGGAAAAAAGGGATTATTAAAGAAGATCATTCTTCATTTCCAAACACAACTACCAACCCCTTAAATGTTGCTTTACGCTATGAATCAAAACCGCCCGGACTGTTTTTGTTTTCTATGACAAACTGACGTTCCTGATGGAACTCCACACACCGGAATAGTCACAACAGTTGTTTGCGCAATTCACAACTCATCCCACTTCCACAACTGTATCCATTCCGGACAGTAATCAGGTCATATGTGGACCTCATTCCAAACCGACAGCATGAATTGACGACACGATTGAGATGAAAGTAAATGAAGATATAAGCGGTGCAAGATCAGTGAGGCCATGTGTTACTAAGACAACATTGGTGACTATCAAGTACAATTTTGTGGGATGTTTTTATTTACTTGAAGGCGAGAGAGAGCACAATAAAAGATTAGTTTGTATTTCAAGTTGATTCGACTAGTCTTCCATAAAATCTACACCACCCAAAACACACACCATGAAAAAGTGGAATACGAGGTAGTAGGGTAGTACCATTTTATGAAATATAATCTGTGACAAACTCTGTCAACCCTTCTCCCCGCACGCTTAATCATCCTCACTCGAACACGTATGCACATTTCAAGAATTATTTCACCTACCCGATATCGCAGGATCCACTGTTACCTGAAATACAGGATTCCAATCAACACATTGCAGTGGGGAGAAAATTTCGGAAAAAAGTAGGAAATATCTAAAACATTGGTATCCGACCCCAAATATATGCCCATTCAAATCATAAATTCGAAAAGTACGGCCGTTGTGTCTGAGGACCACGATACACCAAATCCGTATGTCTTTGACGGAAGAACTTGGTGCTGACATCTTGGGTGCAACAAGGGCGAATTGCGAATAAAGGCGTCCTCATGATTCTTGCACTCTTCTATCACACAAGCCCAAGACAGTTATGGCGTCGATCGGGGACCGATTGTAACCAACTGGCAAATACAGTAACCGAGTTCGTTTTCACTTCCGACACCATTTTCCACTGGAAAAGACTAACTGAGTTCGAGAAACGGTGGACATTAGCATTTCATCAAGAACAATGCGGTTCAAAATAAACCTCTAGGAAATTTAACAGATACAGGGAAATCACATGAAAATATTTGAAAGAAAGTCATGGAAGTCAACCATAAGGGGTCTTATAGCTCCCAATAAAATATTCTCACACGAAATCAAGCGCGGAATAATTCCTGTGGTCTTCGAAAAATATTCTGTCTCGAAAAGATAATCTCTACTGCTTTCAAACGTATATATATATATATATTGATCGTAAGTAGTATGTTAACGTGTGGACAAAATTTCCCCGGAAGCACACGACCGGTTTCGCGGGAAATTTTGTCCACACGTTAACATACTACTTACTATCAATATGAGCGCTTGCACATGCAGCCTCGTTGTTCGTTGGGTTAGCAGTGACCCAGACACGAATAACTATGAGAAATCACAGTTGTGATTCATTTGTGGGCTCTTCAATGAAGAGTATCCATTCACACTCCAGACGCTTCAAATTAGATTCTAGTGAATATATATATATATATATATATATATATATATATATATATATATATATATATATATATATATATATATATTCGTACGGTTCATATTCATTCACAATCCAAATCCATCTTTAGTCTAAATGTAGTTTCTATTTCATGGGATCAAATCCATAGTGTACTCATCAGACAGCCCAGATCTCAACCATACGCAGAACCATTGAGGATTTCTGACTCAGCGAATGTACAGAGATGTTTAGGTGTGTGTGTGTGTGTGTGTGTGTGTGTGTGTGTGTGTGTGTGTGTGTGTGTGTCAACTACTGAACTCCCGATCGCACAGAAACGAAAATGGAACAATATCGGCCAAGATGTGATCTAGCCTGTCCTTTGAATCAAACCGAGAAGGTGTATCGAGGTCTTTCTGCAGAACTGCAGTAGCACGCGACTTTAATATTCTCTAGGCTCATGATTTCGCGTCCGATACGGAAGTTTCGGGTAATTTCCCTTTCTTTCCCATTATTTCCGTTCCAACAAAAGATTTTGACGAAAATTCGGTATTCCAGTCTGCAGACTTCAGTGTCTGGTGTATGACGCAGTCATGGGGCAAGTAGCAGGAGTGACGTAGATATCGTTGGAAAGGTCACTATCTTTTTTCAACCAGCACACACACACACACACGAGGAGAACATGAATAACGAAGAACACTAAAACATATTGCAGCGGGGAAATCGTTTCAGTATTTCCTATTCTTAGGTCTCTTCAGTTCCTGGTAAATTTCCCATCCGTAATAAAATTCACCAGATGGGAAATTCTGCAGCAAGATTCATGCTTGTCATTTGTGGCTGTCGTTGTTCCCGCCGCGCTGTTCTCGCCATTGTTTCTGTTTTCCTGTTACTTGTCGTTATTGTTTGTGATTCTGTCCGGAAACAGTCGCGATTGTTTGGCAAGCAGTGTGACAAGTCGGTGACTGGATGGTCTCAGACCTGGTGTGTTCTACCGTGCATGCTTCTCTCCCACCCGTAAACACTGAGCCCGGAGCTCTGTCCAAGCACACCCATCTCGGTGTGCACCGATCCATTTCCTGCGTTCTCACATACTCATCATGCCTTTCATCAATGACAAACAAATGTATTTCTTAGTTCACCTACTGACTGACTGCTACACTACACTAACTCTTGCTCAGTTATTTTTGGCATTTTGATTTCGTTCGTAAATTTATCAGACTGCTGACAGAAGAACATAGCTGATGATTGGTCTGATTTCCGCAACATTTTCAGCCTGTCCCGGTACCTGAGCCTGCTTTTCTTCGACAACTGATGTTCGTCATTCGCATTGTCGTCAACTGGAATAAAGAGAAATTTAGTACGCCATAACGATCTACTACTGACATTTTTTTTAAATTGTCAAATCATCAATCGTTTGAGTACGTACATTCTCTTACACTAACTGTTGAATGTGCCGTGCTCATTTGCCGAACTCCGTTTAGTTTATGCTCGATTTTCAGTGTGACTCATTACTGATCGAGCTGATAATCTCTCTCACGCACACACAATGCGTACATGCATACAAACACACACACACACACACACACACACGCCGTCGCTAGTTTTTCCTTGCACGCCCTGCACCTGGGTCGTTTTGGCTCCGTTCGATTAGGTTCGCCCGACTTATTTTTCTATCCTCATTTCCGATTGGACAACATGTGACTCTTGTGCCAATGTTCCCGTTCTACCAAGCCAGTAAGCTTTGTTGAACAGTCGGAAGAGCGGTCGTTTGAACTGGTCTGCTGGCCCTAGGTTGTCAGTGCTTGTTTTTTGCACTATTTCTAGGATATTGAGCGCCCCGGGGAACTCTCTGGACGGCTCCACTAATTGAAGTTCGTAACATTCGTCATATTGTAATTATTATTCTCACGAAGTAGAACATATATACGCATGTAAATCCTATGTTGGTTTGGACTTCGTTTTTTCGACTTTGCACGTAACTATTACACTGGTCTGGACACCGGATCAAGCACCCACAATCCCGGATTCATTATAACCGATTGGTCAGCTGACTACGGGAACACGCGTGCTACACTTGGAAAGGTGCATCGAGGTTGTGCTATGCTGAGCTCTCTTTACTTCCTTTTTGTGCATCATACAACAAAGGACAACAATTTAGGAAGGGGGCAGCCTTCAATCAAAGACTTTCAAACCGGTAAGTGACCGGCCGTGGCGGGAATCGAACCTGGGTTGTCACTGTCCAAAGTCCACGATGATAACCACTTGACCACGGTCGGTTAGTACGGCTTCTGTGTGAGGATGGTGTACAAGACCGTTTTTTGGCCGGTGCTTATCGAATCGCCAAATGAGAACTCCGAAGTTTGAGTCCCCCCAAAGCCGGTTGACTTTGGCAGTAACCAGAACTTCTCTGTCCGCATGTTTACAACACACCTAACTCATCGAGTTCTCGTGATGTTCTGAACTCTAAATGATAGATTATTTCTCAACATAGGGTGGTTAATCCTAGTGCTCCAGTACATCCATAGAATAAACGAATTCAAGTGTAACCTCAATTTACTGTAGTCAACATGTGTGAACAACTTAGGACACACGATGACAATTTCACCAGAACAGCTGAAGTCAAACATTCAATGATAACAACAAAAAAACATCAAAACGACGATGATCAGATCATAAGTACCGTTGTTATTAGAATCGAAATTAAATTTTCCCCGTGAAATACTTCGCATGAAAGTAATTAAATGATTCAAGTCAAAATTCAGTTTGCAGTTTTCTGACCCAGTATTACGATCAGTTGGACTTTTCTGGAAATTTACTCCACCGGATCGGTCATTAACATTTCACCTTTCATTAACACACAGAGGAGCCTCTTTTCAGTCTTGACTACCAATAGCTCTTTTAACCTGACCTCAATGGTCTAGCCTATGTGGTCTCGATTGATCGTGGGCATCACATTGCACCGTGCATTGTTTTGTGTTTATTTCACATTGATTAGGCATGTCATACACTTCCGACCTGACCCAGACAATTGATCCATGCAAATCACGCTGTTCACTCGTATTTCACCAAGTGTCTTTGTTTTCCGACTGAACATGATCCATGTTTTCAAATGGTCCCTCAAGTATCTATACTAGCTGACTGTATTTGCTTCCCATGTTCATGACCCACATGGGGATTCCTATGATTGCTTCTCCTACCTTTCCAACCCAAGTTGGCCTGTTTCCACCAATCAATGGTCGTTCCTTTAATGTCTGTTCATTGACTAGCTGTAATCTTTGTAGCGACCCTTGGTCTCTAACCTTACCGATTGACTTTGTGGCATGACCTGAACGATCGAGTCTGTTGACAGACGTGATTGACTGCCACTGGTCGTTCGATTACGTCGCTGTCAAGTTTTGGGCCCTGAATGGCCACACTTGAGGTTTTTACATTTGCTTTCGTTACTTCCATAAGCCTCAGTATGGTCGGGGGTGGATGTCTCAGGCTCCCAGATGGCTACTCGTCCTAAAAGCCTCTCGAAATGCTCCCAAGTGACCGTGCGTCTAACACAGCCTCTGCTGAGGAAGTCCTACTCACTGCGTTCTCGTGGAGGAGGTATTTCCACCAAAGAGAGAGGACGAAAACGAATGCCCGGCGTTCTTCCACTGGCTGATTGACTGATAGTCACTTTAAGGGAGATGGCTGAACCCTGATTCCACACCAACCATGGATGGCATATGAGGTGGTATGCTCACCGGTATCTGTGGCGGAGAGGTGCACTAGGCCCCCAGGGTGTTTGGCCTCATCCGCAGGGCGAATGAACCGAGGAATCAGCCACTGGTCCCCAGTGAGTTATGGACCCCACGTTTTGTCCTGCTGCCTTGCTGGTTAAGCTTTGGATAGGTAAAAGCTCCGGTAGTGGACCCCTAAGAAAACCATCTGCTTTGGCTTGGGCAACCTGGTAGTATCGCGCCCACAAACAAATCATGGACTGGGACTATCTACCCCTTCCCCGTCGATTGTACCATTTTTCGTCTGGCACACAGTCTGAAACCAGACAAGTGTGAAATTATATATATATATATATATATATATATATATATATATATATATATATATATATATAGTATTATTAGCCAATTATTGTACGTAGGCTTTGGATTTCTCGACTTTTGGACTAAACGGGGTATCAGTTTCCTACGGGCCACTCGAAACTGGACGACTATTCGGTACACCTAGTGTCATGCAAATAATAGATGACTTGGTACAGGGGTGCGCCCATGGACTCATGATAAATAATACAATGAGTGATAGTCAATCAGTCAACTGAAGTAAGTGTTTTATGCACCCCGAAGGATGAACATTCAGGCATCACAACCACGTATATGGAGGGATATTCGTTGACGCGTCGGTAGACGGCCTAGTTTCTTTTGCAGACAGCAAGTCTTCGTCCGTCCAAAATCGATGGCAAAGCTCAGGCCAGCAAAGCCGGTCGACGGTTCAGTCAATTCGTGACGAAACGGAACGGAACAATCCAATCAGCGGCAAGCAGTCGCTCCTACCGAACCAAGTAGAGTCGTTTTAGTCCAACTGAGCGAAAATCAACCAATCAGCGGCCAGAAGCTGTTTCAGCCAGCCGTAAAGAAATCATCCTGTCGGGGACTTGAACTACATAGCCATTCAGAAGACCCGGTTACGTAAAGAGCTCCGAGCCAATGAGCTTAGCACCATGATTCTGATTTCAGTCACCTAGGGTTCCATATAAATTGTTTGATCTTGCAAAATAAAACGAGATGGTTCGAAGGCAGAAATTTTTCCCATTAGAACTAGTGAGAAGGAACAAAACAGTACATATCCTCAAAAAGGCGAATAGTACTATGCAGTAAAAAGAAAAATGGAATATTATGGTACTGGGTAGCGAGCGTTTGTGTTATTCCAAATATTAGAGAAACTAGATTCTGCAAAAACCTTATTATGTGGGGAATAGTAGAATAGCAGTACGCCCGAGTGGGTGCTTAAAGGTATTTTATTGAGAATGATTGGGAGAAGTGGTTTCACATTTCACAAAATCCTTGTGAAGGGGATGAGTAGAAATAGCAAGAATCTTCATAGAAAGCTTTTGGCAAGCTTTACTATGTTGGGATGATATGAAGTGGTTGAACTACCCTCCGGGTATACCAATGGCAAGTGATAAGAGCTTAAACGATCTGACAATAAACACGAAGTCATTCAACAACAGACCAAGAAAAATGACAGGTGAGGCGTATGGTCGGTGAGGTAAGACACACGGAAAGACAAAGCGTTTGATAAGATGAATGGGTATGGAATGGAATTTAATCCATGAAACAGAAAGACCGTCTTCTAGCTTTCACAAAATAAAACCAAAAACCATCATTTGTTTGGAACTTTGTGTGATTCAGCAGCTTCCCATTTGCCACTTGAATGCATTCACAAATCATCATATGCCAGTACGGCTTTCTGTTATTGACTTAATGGAAAATGTTTGATGTGAAAGCTGACAGCATAGGTACAAAAGTGGTAGATTGAACTCTTTCTATCCAATCGCTTTGGTGACTTCCATTTGACGAGACTGTCAAATAGATATTGAAACCTGAATTTCTAATCACAAAAACACATTGCTGAATTTTGTGATGTTTCTGATGTATTTGCACTAATTGAGCCGATGTGGGTCTTCATAGACGGGATCACGGAGTTCTGGCAAAAGGGAGTCAGTCAAAACATGAAAGCCGTTTTTCAAACAACTGAAGCCATAATTCCGTCTTCCGCACTTGTGATATGTTCACTGATGTCATCATGCAGCGCGTACGAGGCCTTAATTCCGGATCGTTAACATTCGTCTGACTGTGAAGGTTTTCCTTCTTACTGGAAATTTCCCAATTGCAAGGCTGAAGTATCAATCTCATGCTCGAAAAATGCTAAGCTCTACGTGGAATTTTTTAATGGGGTTATCGCAAATTTAGACGAACAAACTTCAACTTTGATATCAACCAAGTAGTATACGAATGGAATGCCACTCTAAAAAGGAATCTTTTGACAGTCTGCCTCTTCTTATTTTTCTATTCCAGTTGCCACTGTAAGAATAGTGCCTAGCATCTTCGAGAACTACTCTAGAAATAAACCAAAAACCTTTCATTTTTTATTTATTATACGGCCGTGTACATTTCTGCAACGTAGCCGGGACCCGTCAAGAGCTACCGCACTAGGAATTGACCTACGGTGGCCGGATTCGAACTCGGGAAGTCACGGTTCAAATTCCACGATGATGATCGTTTTATCAACGCCGGATAGTAATTTCTGTTCACTAGGTACTAACACGACTTCCAGCTAAAACTAGCGATTATTTCTGGTAGTGATTAGCTGAATTTTCAGCTGAGAAAATCAATAAAGTTTACAGATTGGTTGAGATTGCTCAACTTTGCGAACACTCTAAACATCTCATCATCAAAAAGAAGATAGGACTCATATTCGTCGACTTAATACACTGTTTTTGGTTATGCGGAAAAAATGCATTTATTGCACTGGACAAGCATTGGCAACAGCCGGACGTAACTGCCTTAAAAAGAGAAAGAAGATTTTGTCTACGGAATTCTTCTTTACAGAGTCTCACCTTCCGCCAGATTAATGTCAGTTTCCATCTCTCAGAAACCACCGAGCTTGATTCGCGGTCAGAAATATGCGTGTATTCAACAAATTGATCCAGTGCTGGAAGACTGTGATAGTAGATGACTAGCTCCTGAGAGCCAGATACATTCTCACGCATCAACTCCGGAAAGCAACAAACCCACTGAGACGAGCAAAGCGTCCTTCTTCGCAATTTCAGTCTGTAATCGAACATCCTGTTGGTAATCTCAGTTCACTAAGTAACACGTAGGACAAAAGACTGAGTACTACTACCAAGTGAACTAATTTGTCCAACCGGAGGTTAAACTCCTCTCTACCCGCTAGTTGTTTCACAACTTATTTTCAACTAGTATGCTCCAGAATAGCTGTGCGTTCCACTCTAGTAATTGGGGAATTAGCTCTATGGAAAGTTTGAGACTACATCTGGGAAATCAAAATGACTGTCCCGTTCCAGCACCTAGTGCATCTTGGGATCGAAGATGTCAGCAATATTATTAATAATATTATTAATAATGATAATAATAAATGATGGACATCTTTATGAGCAGAGTTCCGCAAGGTACACATGACGGTTTAAACCGGACACAACACTCTCTCCTACTCTGCTTCATTTATTAATGAGTTTGCGGTAAATAAACATAAAAGTCTAAGTACTTGCGATTCTGGTTCTCCCAATTCTTAGTGTGAGTAATTCCAGGTAAGAGCTATTCCAGTGCAAACGGTATTCCGGATTGGCCTGAGAAATACAGCGTCAGACTGTAAACTTCATTCAAACATTTCTATCCATCAAACCACGTAACACAAGACGGAAGTCAAGCGAGAAACTCGGGTTAATATGGGCCCGTGGCTATGAAACCAGGTTAAACAGGAAGGCATTCAAACGAAGGAATTAAATAAACGATAAACGGTTTTAGGTTTTACCATCGATTGAATCGCAAGGCAGGATACCACAAGTCCTAATTGCTATGTCGGTTGTCATGTCGAAAACCCATCGTTAGAACTTATGAAAAGACATGCATGCTGGAAATATGCACCAACAACAATAATACTCATCTACTGTAACGTAATTCTATGTGAATTCCTTTACCGCAAAATGGAGAAATCGGTAGAAGAGTTAGGATCAAAACAGCAAAAAGCTCATTTCAACAAGTGCTCTAATGACGAGTGGAATGTAGACAGTATGTCCTGTTCTACCAATCAAAGAACATTCGTAATAGTTAGGAAACATTAGTGAAGGTTTTATAGTTGATTCCTGTCAGTCGGATAGACTGAATGGATTCCATCTTTGCATGCGTTATGTTGCTTCGAGTCACACTTTGTTTGTTGGGGTTCTTAAATCTGCAGAAAAACACCATTCTCTTAAACAAACACAAAGCAATCGAGACTTAAATTTCGTAATGCCTCGTTCTTTAGCATCATCACAATGCAAGCGTGTCCATTAGCGAACAGGTCGTAGATTTCACTGCTCGGAGATATAATTTGCTATCAGGCAACTACGATGGAGCGATTTCGAGTAGGGAACATAAAAATGACCCTCAGACCAGACCAGACCAGACAAGACCTAGAAACGAGATGGGAGACAAGGAAAGGCCTCACTGACCATCAATAACTGGGTTCGAAACTCCAATTTTAGACCTTATATGCACATACACAATTGCACTCAGATCTTGAATCACAACGTTCAGTAAATTCTAGCTCACCCTAAACACATAATCTGTTGTGGTTCTATTTCGGTTTTACTTATTGTAGAGAACCACGGAGCACAAGCTGATTACTGATTTCTTCTCCATGCTTTGGATCTGCTTGTTTTGCAAAAGTAACACTAGTTCTTAATTCTTTTTCCAAGAAATAGTAAATCCGATCACGAATAAATTACGATCAGCTCATTGTCCAGTCGTGTACCTTTTTACCGTACATGTATTAGTGGTTGCAATAAGCAATGCTTGTTTGATATTTGTCATGCACAAATCCGCGAGCTCACTCGCATGTGACATGGCACTACACTATTCGTCAATCCTTTAGGACAAATTACCGACCCCCAATTCGTGCTGTGTCCTGTAGGGTGGGGGCCGGATTTGTCCCAGGGCTGAGGGGGGGGGGGAGAAAGGTGTAGTTAGATGATTTTAAACCTGATCCGATTCAGGAGAGCCCAAAACTGAGAGACTGGTCGTTGATGACCTTGAGTGACACTTTTCGTTCAATGTTTTAGCTGCCCATTTCTGAGAGTTGCAGTGGTGGCTCTGTCGACAACAACGACAACAACTGCAACAGCAGCAGCAACAGAAACAGCAGCAACAACAAAAACGACAGAAGGAAGAAGAAGAGGAAGAAGAAGAATCAATCAATCAATCTACAAATGTGTTGTGTCTGAGGAGCACAATTTCAGTCCAAATGAATTTTGTGTTTCTTCAATTATTCCATCTATCAATCCAACATCACCACGAAGTCCACGGTACAGTCTGTGGTTGTATAAACGTTTTTTCTCTTAGCTCTAAATTATTCAGTGAGGTGGGATCATCAGTTGGATCATAGTTCACGTTGAGAAGAATAATTATTGATATTACTAGGGTATCACGTGATTAGAATGTGCCGTGGAGAAGTTAATTGCGTGGAGTGGGAAAACAAACGTGCGTTCCTCTCATCTTTATTAACAACCATAATAGGGGATTTATTATTGGTATTACTAAACAGTTGAACATTATTCCGTCCTGAGCTTGAACCACACATTTGGCTTGTCAATCGATCAGTCAATCAATCAACCAGTCAGTCAGTCAGTCAGTGAAATAATAAATAACAGAAGGTGCTATTTATTCAGTCAACCAAACAACCAACCGAACAAACAATCAACCGACGATTTAATCTGACAGTCGATCGATCGATCGATCACTCAATCAATCTATCGTTCAAGGAACCATACAGCTGATCAACTAATTCTTTTTAGAATGCTGCAGTCACTGCGATCCATTTACTGAAAAAATTCTACAATCTTTTTATCCTTCCTTATCACACACTTCATCGATGGAAGTCTTTCACCAATGGAGTCAGTAGTAGTGTGAGTGACCATTTAATACGCATTATTTAGAAGAAGCAAGCTGATGGGAACCAGCGCAGACAGATTATTGATTAGGTTACGAGTTTACGAGTTCTCGAGTTTGGGTTCGAATCCAAGTTGGGACTCGGTAGATATACAGTGCGTCTGACGCTTCTTGACAAAGTAGGTGGAACAGTTATACAAACTCTCATGTACATTCAGTGGTGAATTACGTATCGCACGATCCATTATCACAACACAATCCTAATCATCCACCAATTAGTTCTTTCTGCTATTTAATAAAAGCTATTCATGTTAAGTAGGTAACTTGTGGTTCGCTGAGTCTCCTACTGAAAATAAGAGGTAGTTTAGAAGCACTAAAGTCTCTTTTGTGTTTTTATTTCTTTACTTCTTTGTGTTTTCTTGTGTTCCAGTTTGATTATACGTTTTAATAATTCCGCTATTTTGAGCTTTCTTTGGGTGCTTGCATGACAAAGTGAAAAGAGCGAATCACCACTCGTGAAATTCCCTCTTTGACCTGAGGGGTGACGCATTATTTCGGCTGATCAACGGCTTTGTTGCTAATCCTCATGAGACAAAGCTGCTATTCTATTTCATCGATCAGAAATGTCTCGTTCCTAGTGTTCGTCATTCATTCGAAATTATAAAACACTTTTTTCATTCTCAGCCATGCGTCCACTTGACCTTCGCAGTCCAAACTAATCTCTACAGATTGTGACGAATTATTGATCACTCTTGCCATCCGGTGCGTCCTTCTGAATGGTCCCTCATTCGAGAACACATGCCCATACATCTAACGCTGTTTGGCTTCTGGAATATAGTCGTTTCCGCTAAACCAAGAAGTCATACAACAAACATGTACACTTGCAAGATGTTTCCAACATATAATGCATATAGATGTGTATGAATGATGAACAGACATATCGTGGTCAGATTTAGAGTCGATCTATATGTGACAAGTTTGTGAGGCTGGCAACGTAAATAAACCACGTCTCACGTAAGCAACACCACAAAGAACAAATCAACAACACCAACAAGGTTAACAGGAACACCCGCGCCATCAGCAGCATCAACAACAGTAACCACGGCGAGCACAATAAGGTCAGGATAAAGCACTCCGGCGTCGGACACAATCAATCTTAGAAAAAGAACCCACAGACGACAGGCGGCTAACTAGTACTACGTGAAGCGGTTGACAACTACTGACGGCAGACCTCTGCCGTACTTGCTAAAATTCTTTTCCATCATACCACTTACGAACATGAACTCAACGGAAGGGACGAACTTCATGGCATCAGAGGCTCATTGAACAGGCAAGTGAAAATTGCAACTACGACTTGATCTCACTAGATCAGGTTTGATAACGAGATGGAAGCTTTCCCGAAGCTAAATGCGGTTCAAAATTAACCACAAGCGGTCAGCTCAAAAAAGCCAGCAACCCAAGGATGAATCGGTTTATTCATCCTTTTATTTAAATGGGTTCTACAGAAGTTAGTTTGGAAAAGAAAAAAGGAGGAAATGTTGTAAGCTTTCTCTTTCAACTACTGGGAGACCCTTCCCTCGAATTCTTTACCTGGCATTGATTCCTCCGAAGTTCGGATAGCGAAGGTCTTATCTTAGTCTGATTGACTTAACCCGACGGGCAAGTAAGAAAGGAACAGTCCGATTGACAACCATGGGTCAGTGACCTGTCATCCTGGAGTACCCCTTCCTGTGGAGACCTGAGTTTAATCGGGTTGACAGTTGTAATCTTATTTGAGTCGAATGGAGCCCGCATGGGCTGGGAGTTCATTGTTAGAATCATGCGGTGATTATTCCAAAGTCAATTTGTCGGTTAACACGACTAACCTACAGAACGAGGACACATGGTCCCTAGTATGGATTTCCGATATGAGTAGTATGGCATTAAATAATCTTTGTTGGTCACATTTAGGAAAGACCAAATGTGAAGTTAAAAACCATACCGTTTCTGGCTGATTCACACACACACAATAATTTTGGGAGTTTGTCTTTTCAAAACGCGGAGGAGGTAATGAATCACAAGGAGAGCCTTGGAAAATCTTCCACAGGTCAAATTGGAAAGCCAAGTCAACTGACTATCACACAGTCCAGTGTGCGATCAGTGATTGTTGGTCAGTCCTAACAGCAATTATTATTCACCTGAGCTGGCAGTTAATCAATCTGAGGAAGACTCATACTGACCGCATAAGTCTGACCGCGTCAGAAATGTTCTCAGTCACTTTGAGCACACCTTTTGGTTGTGCATAACCACATCCTTTGAAAACTGATGCAACAGAAGTTGGGGATTTTAAAATTGTTCACCGAGCCGTTTGAATGTTGCACTATCAAAGCAGGTCAGTTATCATAAACAAAAATTACAAGATATGGAAGATCAGTATACAGATCACCGGTTTGGTCACTAATAATGTCAACTTTTTGAAATCAAACGGTCTATGTTGTCCAATGACACACTGTTGGTTTCAATTTAACCAGAAATACAACCTTTGTCATTTGGATGTCAAAACAGTAATATGGAACTTTGGGAGCCGTTGAATTAAGCTACAAAGACTACGGAAGAACGAGTTGGCACACCACCACGGTGACTCAACCACTGTTTCTCTGAGGCGTTTGGACTGAGAACTCCGTACAACGATTAGAAGAGTCTCTTCCGAACTGACCTCAGCACCCAGCTAGGACATCTGGTTTTTCAAAAGAATGATGTTCTCAGTAAGCACTCGAAAAGCTCGCCAATTCATCTGCCCCTTATTTGGAGATGTGTCTTTGATTGCAATCTGAACAGTCAAAAAGGCGGTGGTCAGCCGGTCAACACCATGAACTTTAGAATTTTCTGTCCCCTGTTAGAATCCTTACGCTCTCCCGGGTCACTTTCCCCAACTAACACTCTCAGGTTGGTAGCGAACCCCTTCCTGAAATATTATAACATTATTATATAGTAAAATGAAGTAAGGAGAAAGAAGAAAAATTAGGTCCTATTTTTCCAAGTGACCCTACAAGCCCCATCAGTAAAGCTCGGGATTTGGGAAATTCTTGATAGGGATGCATCAACAATGAAAAACTGGCCTCGTGGGACCTCGGCCACAGTATATTGTGTGTTGACTAATATGCTGACCTCTGGAGGGTCACGCAGTGAAGGCAACGATGGATTCCCGGTTCGATTCCCATGGCCTCTGGTCAAACCCTTCCCTCAGTCATCTCAAGTTGATCGTCTCACTCTTCTATCCTAAAATCCCTTATCCCAATTTTATGGAACAGAAATGACATAAGTAGGTTATCATTCATATTGTCTCTAAATCTCCCGTGGTTTGCCTCACAACAATACATGGGTAATTACTCTGTTAAAAGCTGACTGGTTGAAGAGGATGTACTCAGAGTTCCACACGGGTACGTACTGCGGTGTAGACAAATTGCGCATGGATCTGATAGCCGTACTAAACTACTGAACTGTTTGGACCAATGGATGTCAATGACTGCTTAAAAGAGCATATTATCACTGTGGTGGTCATTGTTTCATAAACTGCCTTGCAGTGCTATTAAACAGTAGAAGGACTGTGCCTCTGGTGGATGGAATGCAAACTGAAATGTCTTAAGCCGAAGTCGGAAGGGATCCTATTGAGGTGCTGCATTGCCATACCCCAGTAATTCTAAGCTCATTTTGCTTAGAACCTTTCACCCTGAAAACCGAGGTCACATATACTGAGCTAACCACATCACAGCAAAAATCAACATAATTGTGAGGAAACTTTGAATAGATCAATTTTACTACCCAATGCTGTGATACACCTTAATAAAGCCCAGAAGCTCGAAATAAATACCGAGTTAATTTTAGAATGCATGATAATCGATTTTACTTGTATGAATTATAGTATTTACCTAGCAGAGGCGTAAAAGCCCGAAAGCCGGTATGCCATCCAAGGCTTAGCCTGTGCTAAATCTTAGAATAATCCTACTCGATAAACCAATCTTGTACTTTAATACTCATCCAACTATGGCTAGATATCTCAGGACAGAATAGACAGTTGATACGAAGCCACGAAAGACCGAGGATGGTTGAGTGGCGTAATTCTCTCTCGTCTTCAACGTCGGAGTTCCAAACCCCGTAGCCACGGCCGCCTCCGGTCATAGCGATGGTAGAAGTCAGTCCGCTGAAGCCTGGCCCTATTGTCACCCCAGACTTCTCAAGACCCCTCACGTGCTTCTCTGAACCAAGCTTCGACGTCATGGTAAAGAGTCATCCATGACAGAGAAGTGGGTTCTTTGCGAGCATGATTAGTCACCTCCCACTGCACTTGTATACAAACAATGAACGAAAGAGGAGATAAAATAAAAGCCAGACAATAGCTGCCAGATCTGAACTTGTGATTCCAAGATTTTGAATCGTAATTTGATTGGTGGTGGTCGAGTGGTTTAGAATGTTTGAATACCACCTCGGGGGCCAGTGGTTCGACTTCCACCACTGCCGATCACTTTAGAGGTAGATGGTATCCACTGTTGTCCGGGTTGTTGCTATACCTGACGAATTGGCTCGTTGCACGGTTTTCCACTCAGAGTCTGCTTGCCAGTTAACCCTGGCAGCGCAGTGGACGTTTGCGGCCATGGGGTATAACCTTTCCACTGCATTCATGTGAAGGCATACGATAAAATCTATTTGAACAATGATGGCGAGGTACGTCCTTTGACATAATACGCCTAGTGACGAACATATTCGTAATAACTGGTCGGGAATGGAGACTAAAATATTAGCGCCACTTTTACGCTCCCAACTCACTATCATAGTGACATTTACTGGGATACGGTAATCGCAAAGGTTTAAGAGATCACTGTGTGGACTTCCTACTGGCAGCTATATGCTGTGGACAATAATGTCAATATAAATTCCAGCCTATCAGTGTCGATTTTTTGAAGCTTACAGTCTCAGCAAAAACTGATGACAAACAGTATAGATTAACTCAGTGAAAGATTCTACAAACCACAACTGGATGCGGCTCACTTGACGTAATGCCATCAGTCAGGGGGCTTGTAGTCAATCAGAAGATATATTTTCGGTGTCAATTATGAGCAAGATTACAATGTAACATGTCTTATTAGGCCATAAACTGCATCGAACAAGACAGTTAGCAAGTAGTTACGGACAACAGAAACCGATGCTGCACACTTCCCGTCTCTAGTTTAGGTACAAGCTTAACAGAGACACAAGGTGGTGCGTAGAACAGTACAACGCAGTCACCCAGTCGGGAGAGACCACCCGTGTTTCTTCTAAGTTAGGGCGTCGGCCAACCACGGGGGATTGATTTTTCGGTTGAATAGTTATACCAAAATTCGGGCCACGATAAATGGGCATGATTGATCGGAAATAGGAAAAGCACTAGGGCGTGTTTACAAAACCCAATTTCTACCCGAGTGGGTGTTATAGGGGAAAAGTAAATTAAAGGTCTGACGGGAAGTCACGTGGTGTCCCGAGGGAGGGAGAAGTGGACTGGACATTGGACCTTATCAATACAATGGCACTCAGGTAAACACACACACATATACACGCACGTACGTACGTACACACACATACACACACACATACACACACACACACACACACACACACACACACACACAAGCTCAGTCCAGCTGAGACGTTTATGGTTGTTATGTCAAGGAGATATAAACCACTTGGGAATTATTCAGGTGTTGTTTATTCCCAGCTTATCTCAACCCTACTGCGTACATGCTGAAATGCACATCCTTATTGTTTAATTTGTTGTGGATAAGGTATCCCATTACCCGAACAATTCTCATCACGCTTATTTATGTACTATACTGGTGACCGAGATGAATGATCTGCTTTTCCGCATGGTAATTGTTCCTTATAGTTTATTTGCATTCACGTCCGATTTGATCAGAACCGAATTTGAATTCTATCGGGCTAATTGATTACTTAATGTGAACAACGTCAAGCAATCAGTTGAAGCACGCTTACTGTAATCCAGCAAAGTTCATCAGAACAGATAGGAGACATAAATTATGAGATGCAAGCATTTCTCCCAATCTCAATCGCGTGCGCGAAACACGCGGCTAGGCTGCCAGTCTTTTGTGGGGATATATTGATAAGTTGACTTAGACCTCAACTGTGCGGGCAGAAACGTCTGACCCACGAAATGTGTTCGCCAATCACATTTACCGAACCTTTTGTTAATTTCGTTCGACATTCTGTCCCACGGTGCTGCTCTCTGTGCCCCATTGGAAAACGAATCCGCATGGTTTAAGTAGGCAATTAAGAGACTAAATAAAATGCTCGCATTTACCAATTTACGTCTTCTATCTGTTTTGATGAACCGGGTCAAGGGGACTCAATGTTTCAAATCCAAAAGAGGACGAGTACCCAAAACGACTCAAGTGCGGTCCTCATGTAAGTAGAAAAATATTGATAAGTATTACACAGAATATGAAGATATCTTAACATTGGCCACTCTGGGGATTAGCGTCGGTTCGAAAGAAAACAAGATTCGTAATTACTTGGTATCTAGAAAATCTAAAGTGGTTCAAAGGTTAATTTGAAAAAAAATGCCAAGATTCACAAGAGATGAAAACACCGGCCAAAGATCAGCCGAAGTCAACGTCAACTCTGTTCAATCAAGCGTGAAAAATGGCACAAAAAGCAATCACAAAACAGAACTGAGGCTGAGTGGAGAGGATTCCGGACTTCGCTGGCACACAACTTCCAAGCGAATCAACCTGTCACTGACACTTAATGTCAACTCTGAAGTCCATATTTGAATCCTTGAAGACAAAGCCTTTCAGGGGTTTTGCTTTTTTGGGGAATTCCTGAGAGTTGTGCGTATGCACCGATTGGTAGCCGGGACTCGGACCTGGTGTGCGGAATCATGAGCCTCGTAGATGAGAAGGAAAGCAACCTGGACTGGCGCTCAGATACGTGCTCCAAGACAACATCTGTTGCCGGGACCGAACGGTAACTAGTGTACATCTACACTACCATCAACTTCCACAGTGGCCTTCTCATTAGAAGATAGAGTTAAACGATTAGAATGCAAATGTCTCATTTGTTTTATACGATCGACCCAAGGCGGTTTAATCATATAGTGGGGGAACTGAACAATCAGTCAGTAGATTTGAAATAGCTTTTTTCTTTATTGAGAGCCTTGGGTAGAATGCCTCGCCGGTGAAAAATGCGGGATGCATGCAGCGGTTATTTAATTTATACAGAATGAACAAGCGAATTAACATAATTCGAATAAATAAAAGAATAACTAATTTTTTACTTCTATTATTTAATCAACAATATTACTGGAAAGGATTCAAGTCCAAAGAGAGACTGCCGGATATCAAAGTGTCCTGCGGCGGTCGGATTCAAACCCGGTACCAAAAAAGGATTTCGAAACCACTTCAACAACTGTTTGGCCTCAGTCGGTTAAGATTGACGACGATAACCGCAAGAACCCTCACCCGGAGGGCAGATCACTGGAATAAATGTGGACAAAAAACAATACGTGATTTATACTGATAGGTCAGATAATTCATGAGAGCTAAAAACAACCTAACGGAAGATCACTCCATATCATGAGTTGGACACGACAGTAGTAGGACAAATAGTTATTCAGGAAACCAGTCATGAATTGCCATTGATTGAAAATTTCAGGTGTGAGACAGAAAAGCGAAGCTGGTAGGTAGAAAGAATCAAAGATACTGTCCCAGAACAGGCATCGATTGGCCAAACGGGTGATGAGTATAAACTCATACTCTCTATTTGTGGATTCTGCCGGATATCGTTTGCAAATAAAAACAAGAATTTCGCTTCATTTTTTCGATCAAATAATAATGGTGCTTTAGATTAGCAGGGAGGCTGCAGTACTTCGAATGGTATTTTGACCGATCGAGAGGTCTGACTGGAACCCCAGATCCACGAAAAGTCTTCATTTCGCTCTGTTATTTGTTCTGCAGGTTTTTCTGTCATTTAGTAGTCATTGGCGATCGTTTAGTAGCCACTATCTGTTACTTGACAACCACAGCCTTGAGTATTGTAACGATACCATTCGGAAGCACCCACAGTATAACGTCAAATCACGTGTGTTATCGGTCCCAGTTACGTAACTTGGTCGCCTTGGGTGAGTCACGTGAACTGCTGCGTGTTTGATGTAGATTTGATCTCCGTCACCTTTCAATTCAACAGCTGAATGAGTGCTTTGAAATCCGGATAATTCCCAGTGGAATTAATTGAAATAGTCAGCCTAAGCACACAAGTGAGTACAAAATCATTTGTGGAACAGAGAACAATTACTGAGGAAGACATGAAAAGAATTGTTCATTGAGAAAGGAAAGGTGACCATTTAGAACTACTTTCGAACCATCTTGGAATTACCGTAAAAATCTGTAAAGCCAGTGCCAAACAAGACACATAGTCCAGCATTTAAAAGGATTCGCAAGAAGTAAATCTTCCCATGAATTCTCGATGAAATTGTGCTCTTTGGTAGGAAAGAGTCCTACCATCACTTTGAGTGAGATGAAGAAGACGACGGAACGGGTACTCTCGAATATACCGACCAGTTTATCTTCCACTGACCGTCTTCTCGATGACCGAGGTTATACCACGAAGAAGCTGACTATTTATCTAATCAGGTGAATATATATATATATATATATATATATATATATATATATATATTACATGGACCTGAGAACAAGCAAGGTGCCAAATTAAAACAACAACAGAGAAAAATTGCAAAGTAGGGGGGCGGGGTATGAGGAGTTAACATAAAAAGGCACCAAGTAGAAACATTTTTTTAAATATTTTCACCGTACAGGTTTTGAAGAATTTTTTGTCTGACTTCCAGTTGTTTATGGGGAACAGGAGGTCAGCAAGCAGACCATATGGCATTTGAGCCACTAGATTCGGTTCTGAGCCACGTCTCACAGTGTCTTCAATCAGTGGTAATCATCATCTCTTGGGCCTTAACAAGGATGACGGGAAACTCCAACCGAAACCAAGGCGGAAGCTAACTTCTTCATGCCCCTGCGCCAAGTCATAACCTGACCGCCGAGTCGTCTCATCGAGCCTTGCCCAGCAGGTACAAAAGAGCACGAAAGGGTAAACGATGGACAGGCACATGCTAGATGTGCCCGAGCCATCCGAGGCGGTGTAGAGCGATTATCCCGGTCAGTAGAAGGCTATCAGCACCGAACACAAGATGACGAACCTCGTCATTGCGCATTCGATGTTCTCACCAGACACGAGCAAAGCTCCGGAGACGTCGGAGGTCGAATACGGAAATCCTCCGAGCGCCATCAACGCTCACAATCGTGAAGAAGAACGGTACAAAAATTGGCACTGTGCACCCTTCCCGTGAAGGAAAGCCGGATGTCATAGCAGCACCGCAGATGACGCAAGTTCGCGAAAGCTGCTCTCGCTCTCGCAATTCGTGATGTGATCTCTCTTCCAGCACCACCATCAGCTGTGATCAAGCTCCGGAGGTACATAAAGCTACTAACCACCTGTAACCGATAACCCCTAAAGGTGAGTGCAGGCACAGGCTCCTTTCAATCTTGAATAAACACCTTGCACTTTAAAGATATGTCATATCCGGACACTTTACTCACCAAGCGGTTGAATGCGTCTTGCACTGCTTGTTCTCTGTCACTCAGCAAGGCGATATCATTGTCGTAGTCTGAATCTAACCTTTGTTCCCTGGGAGGAGTTTAGCTCCACCTTTTGGAAGACCAGACACAGAACTCTGTAGGACATCTGTAGTAAATTTAAGAAACGGGGATATAGGGCAACCTTGTTGTACTCCACTAGAGAGGGCAAGAGTTGGAAAAAGCTGGCTATGAGTTCTAACTCTACCTGAGGTACACCGGTACAACTCTTTGAGGACCGATACATACTCCTCAGGTACACCATTCCTTAGTAAACAGTGCTACAGTGCAGACCTGTAGACACCATAGAAGGTCGTGCCAGTGTCTGGAAACACAACGACCGTCGGTTTTTGGAAGGCGTAACCGTGCTCAAGCAGCTGTCGGAGGGTGAAGATTTGGTCGAGGCCTCTACGAATGGCACAAAACTCAGCCTGTTCCTCGCAAGTTTGCTCATCACTCGTGTTTTTCAACCTGCGAAGAATGGCAGATGCAAGCAGCTTAGACGCAATGGGGGTTAGGCTTATACCCCTATGGTGAGCGCAGTCACTGCGAGAGCCCCTCTTAAATTGGAGACAACGATCGATTCCCTCACAAGGAGGGCACTTTCTCAGAGTTCCAGACTTTGGAGAATAAACCTCGAAGTTCTGTTATCAGCTCCGTTCCACCAACTTTAAATAGAGCTAGGGAAAGCCATCGGGGCCCCGGGATTTGAAAAGTCCTAGGGCGTAAATTTCCTTGTGGATCTCTGCTTCCGAAAGGGGATCTGTCGAAACAGACCACGGGGCGTGTGCCGGAACAGCTACAGGAGAGGCTAAGGCTGGAGGCCAGCAAAACTGATCTTTAAAGTGCTCCACCAAGGGTATAACGTGTCATTGCAGACTGTGAAAGGGCAAACAGTCAGCTTCACTGATAGTTTCGTTCACACTCAATAGCTTCGTACCGGTGACCTGGGTAAGATGAAACGGCATGCGGGAAATTCCCACAGCGGCAACATGTTCCATTTCTGGTATTTCGGTGACCACCAGATTTTGCGATCCCTATGGAGATTTGGTTTCACCTAACGTCTCCTCGTGAGCCGTGCTTCATTATGCTCACTACCAGCCGGGAGGGACTTGAGTGCATCAGGAAGGCTTAAAATCTTAGCAGAAATCCAGGGTGTAAAGATGCCTCGAGCTAGGCCACAACTCACTTTGCCAGCAAAATACAAAGCATTCTTAATAAGCGACCAGTGATGGTTGATGTTGTCTGGTGGCGTTGATCTTAGCTTTTCACCTAGAGCGTTTCGGAAAGTTGAGAAGCAAGACGGATCAGGCAGCATATCGCGGTCCAACAGCTTCTACGTCGTACCTTTAGCAAGCTCACCAAATCACATGGACAGATTAGTGCAGACTAACGCGTGGTCGGAGTCAAGGGGAGTGCTCCAGTACGACCGGCAGTCTTGTATGCAGCCCCACCATTTGTAACTAATTGCAACGTGATCTATCTGGATCCACTGCTGACTCGAAGAGGACGAAGGCCACGTGGCATACCGGCTTTTGGAGCGTCCGAAGTTCGTACTGGCAAGAAACAGGTGGTGGTCTAAACACAGACCCAGCAACCGCTCCCCGTTTTCTGAAAGACAGGAACCCAGGCCAAGAGAGCCTCCGAAATGCGCCTTTTTCAAAGACAACCGGCCGACTCTAGTAATCATGTCCCCGACTAAAATCACGATCTAACCCCGTTCTGCTTCACGTAGGAGATCGTGTAAATTTTGTTAGAAGACATCTTTGATTGCATCTGGGATGCAATCTGTAGGGGCATAAGCCAAGACATCAAGCAAGTTGCGTCTATCTAGACGGCGTTTACTTACTTTGCACGAACCTCTAAGTCTCACAGTGTACAATCGACTGTTAACTGGGAATCAGTCAAGTAGAGCAGCCTCAGCCCTCTTACAGGGAGCTAAGCCTACGCCAGCAAGACAGGAAACGGCAGCTTCAGGGTCCCCTGATAAACGCAAGTGAAACTTTGCAGAAGGATTGGATGGGGGCACCGATTGAACGACCGGGCTGGATTCTTGGATGCGAGTCTGTTAAATACAACACACGCCGATGGCAAGAGTCTCCAGCGTACGAGCTAAACACGCCTGCTGTTCTATACGCATCAGTGTCTGCACATTGAAAGTGGCCAGTTTAAAAGGACAACCGAGGCGAAGAACAGCACCAGCTGATGGAAGCGACTTCGGTGAGATTTGGGTATTGGACGAAGGAGGATTTCGACTGAACAGGAACAGGACTTCCCTCAGAGACACTACAGCAAGTACGACCGAATACAGTTCCCGGAAAATATGAAAATGTGTGCGGGGATGAGATGTGGAAGTAGAGAAATCAGAGAGTGCTCACGGGGTGTGAACATCTGCTCGAGCATGGTTTTGACGAGGGTAATGACCGAGTTGTAAGATATCCATCGGTTGCGTTGTTGCTGACGCTGTGGGCTATTGTACTACTCGGTTGCCCAGTCCACGGAAGGCATTTTCGTTCGAGGATTGACCAGTAGCTTTGCGCAACCAATAACGCCCTGCAAGGCAGCAGTGTTGGTCTAGATGAGATAGTGACCAATGGTGTGGTTCATTCGCCTTTTCCGGGAACCTCTGGAGCTGGCGAAACAAGACTGAAGTCTAAGAAAGACGAACTCAATACGTGAAGTGGCTAAAGCAGTACAGTAGCTCTGACTTGTATTTTTACATAGGTAAAGCCAAATACGACCTACGATGTTCGCGGGCGCGAGGGTGACCGTTGAGGGGTAAACCGTTCATCAAGATTTCACCATCAAAAAGATGCAAACTCCTATGTTATTGCTTGCTATTCTGCTATGGGTACTCCATGTGCCACTCCAGAATAAACACTAAAATTTTTAACAGCTTCCTGGAAAAGTGTTTCTCGAAAGTAGCAACTAAATAATCAAAAACTGCTACCTCATTTCTGTTCCCTACTGTCCTGTTTCATCCACTGGCGGGAGAATCTACACTAACAACTGGACTTGCTCTCCTCCCCACACTTCATTCTTCAATCCGACCAGGGAGCTATTCAGTATGTTTGAAAGAACTGTCAAATTACTACAAGAAAACGGAGCTATGATTCGCTGTGTTCCGGAAGATCAAACCACCAAAGAAAATAGGTTCGGGATACTGGTGCAGTTATACAAACAAGCAATGGATCGGATTTCGTTCGTTTCATGTACTGCATTTGACAGACACAATTCCCCTTTTATTTAACCTCCCAAAGATTGTTCTGATTTATACACCTTATTTTCTCTGACGATTGATGTGATAAGATCTCTGTTAGGAATCGTCAGCAGTGCACTTGCACCGAGCCATACTGGGGCTCGAACCAAGCGTGAACGACTGAGAGTCAAACATCTAACCATCAGGTTACCCGGGCTAACTCTCAACAGTTTGTTGAACATATGCACCACGTGATATACCACCCTTACGTCATTCGTTCTGAACGGTGACAACCCCGGTTCCCGCACAGCCGTCGACTCAATCATTCACCCCGGTTTAGAGCACCAGAAGGGGAGCTCAGTGAACGTGCATTGCTGATGATTCTTAACAAGGCTGAAGCTGCTGTACAGTGGTTCGACGGTGAGATGGGTGGTAATGCTACATAATGAATCATTTTCTGCAAAACATATATCCTGTTACTCTTATACCTATAAGCTTTTTATTGATGTACTTGGAGATTGTCATTTGAGTTCCTTGCCTATTCAAGTTTGTAACTCGCACAAGACTACCGGATCCCGTAACTGGAACAGAGTACCTAAACGTGTGATGCGCTTGCATGTTATGTGCACGTGGTAAAGTTCTGATTACTGTAATCTAGGCTTTAGTCGCCGAACAAGAGATAGTCCCTACTAAACGATCACCAATGTCTACGAAGCGATGGGAAACACGTATTCAGAACTTGGACACCAGTAAACCACCATCGCATTACTTTGTGTAGCTTTTATGTTTAGTATGCTTCCTGTTACGTCGGGAAGATTTTTTATTGCATTTCCCCACCAACAATTCTCGTGTGCACGTGTTCTGATGGGAAATTAGATCCGGATTGCTTAATGCAGTTTCTTTAACTGATTAACTGCTCAGTATCATGGCTCAGCATTTAACACCTTACGAGTACTTCACAACCGTTTCATTCGGTTTGATTAGAAAACGTGAGCTACAAAGCATAACCACTGAGTCCCCCATCTGGGATTCGAACCCAGGCGTAAGGCCGTGAGCCACACATGGAAACAGGAGACTATCCGGGTAGGCTTTCAACGAACTGTTTCCCGTTAACACCAGTCCCAACTTGATCATCGTTAATCAGACCGTTTTAAATAATCCTTTTACCCGTTCACACCTATGACCGGATCGATTAATTTGGGTGAATCTATCTCAAACGACTTGAATCTCGCGCGTGTTTGTTGTCCGATCCCTTGGTTGCCAACAGAATGTCGGTTGAAGCTAGTTATAACTTTCAGTAGCGTCAATCGCAAAATGACTGACAATGAGGCGTACAAACTTCAGTGACCGTAGGTGTGTATGTGTGTATGGTTGGATAATGAAGCAGGAGAACAGAATGACGTTCATTGCTCCGTGCATGCGCATGAAGAGTTGAACTGGATTCCTAAATTAGTGCGCTTTGCAGCACGTCCAATACAGTTGTAAGTTGCAAAGGCGTCCACGCTTTTCAATCAGCCACAAGAAAATCAACAAAACAATTGCACGTGTGCACAGACGAATCCATCTCAACCGCAGTGAATTCATCCATAAACCGGAAATAAGAATGACGGCAAATGCGCATGGATAAGATTTGTATAAGAGGAAAATAACCAGCAAAGAATCTTATATCAGTAAGTAAAAGCCGAGTATCTCGAAAAGTCGACTGGGAAGTACAACAAAACAACCGGAATCAAAAAGTTATGCGTACTGGAAGAAAGAGTAGATTACGCAGATCAGTCAACAGTAGAGGATGTAGTGGATTGGGATCAAGTTGTGTGGAGTGTGCCAGTTGACCGTGGGCACAGAATTAGGCCAACGAAGGGGATAGCTCAGACTGTAACAATCGTGAATGCGAACTACTGAAAAACTATATTACTCCTGGAAAATCTGGACTCTGTATATATTACTGATATATACGTTACTTCCATGGGCAGCAAGTTATGTTTCCTACATGAGACAAGTGAAATCGTGTTAAATTCGAAAACAAATTGAAAATTTCATGAAAAGTATCATAAGCTGTGAAAAACAAGATAAGCATAGCTAGAAAGCCATACAAAGCAGGCCAGCCAAAATACGATTAAACTTGGTTCATCTATTATAAAGCAAGGGATCTTCTGACGAAAATGAAAGCATCATCAACAGCATACGAAAAATGATCATCATCATTATGACGAGAGTCATCATAATGGAATTCATTAGCAAAATCCGAATGATCAGCATAAGGATTATCATATATATTACCAATATCAACAGAATCATCATCAAAAACAACACCAATATCATCGGCATCAACATCGACATGATCATGATCATCATGATCATCATCCGAATCATCATCCGAATCATCATCATCATCATCATCATCATCATCATCATCATCATCATCATCATCATCATCATCATCATCATCATCATCATCATCATCATCATCATCATCATCATCATCATCATCATCATCATCATCATCATCATCATCATCCGAATCATCATCATCATCATCATCATCATCATCATCCGAATAATAATAATAATAATAATAATAATAATAATAATCATCATCATCATCATCAACATCAACGTCATAAGATTCATCATCATCGTGATCATTTTCATCATCTTCTTCATCATCTTCCTCATCATCCACACATTCCATATCATCTTTTGAGTCGCCTTCGTCATTGTCATCTTCACCCGAATCATTCTTATCCGATTCATATCTGTCATTACCTTTGGTAGTAGTATTATCCGAATGATCCTCATCTTGATCACTGTCATCATTTTCACTAGTTTGGTTTGAAGGGTACTCTTTACCTGTGTTTGTTTTTCTTCTTCAGTGACAGTGAACCCTTTTTAGATCGACTTCCTCGCTGTTCTAGAGTTCAAGATTTCAAAAGAACTGCACATTTCCCTTCGTTTGGGCTGAGTCAATTTCCCTGTGCAGTCAACGCTTGGGTTTTTCGTATTTCTATTTATTCTTATAACTATTCATTTAAGAACCCCTAACTGAACAGAACGGGATCTTCAGCAACTTCTAGATTGTGGTACGCATGCCTCAGTCAACTGGTTCATTTTGGCAACAATGGTCATTATCAATATCGTCAACATGTGAATTGTCTGAGTCAGAATCAGACTAATAATAATAATAATAATAATAATAAATAATAATAATAATAATAATAATAATCGGCACATGATGCAGTCAGCGTGAACATGTATGTATTCGTATCAACTGCAGTAAACCCAGCATTTTGTTATCAAAGGCTGTTTGCTACGGTACTGTGAGAATAACGTGAAGAATTGATCTCGTCTTCAAATGCTTGCCTCTTCAGGCTAAAAAGAGATCTTTTGTAGCACTTTTGGTTTTTACGTAACATTCTTTTTGTTTTAGGAAAGCTGGCCATTGTTAACTTCACTTTCGGAGACAAACAAAGACGGAAAATCAGGTGCAGCGAATCAAAATGTTTCTCCAACATGGCTGACCTTAAATAGCAACGCGCATAGCCAAGGCTATTGTGTCACGTGAGTCTCACGGGAAACACGGCAGCAATCGAGTGGACAACCTCAAGTCTGGAAAACAGTGCATCACGTGGCTAAATCGCTTCCTCATTCAAAGGGGTTAGTGCAGCAGGGGCTTTCCGTGCGCACTCAACCGGGACATTAGTCCACAAGTGGTTGCCTGACTGATCAGTCGATCCCAAAATTGAATATGTAGTCTCATACAAGATGTGTATGTGGAATTCCAGACGATAAATACACCAGTCAAAAATTTGCCGAATATAACATATTGTCACTGAGGATTTATGTGCCCACATTAGGTGGTAAAATTCATGCGGAGTTGCGGATTTTCTCGCGTTCAACTATACGACATCCAGATGATGATAGATGAAAGATTACAAGCTGATCAGGCTTTTTCAAACACTGTATTTTTGGTCAGTTTCATTCAATATGGCCATGTGGTTTTGAACCAAACATTATTGCGATATAAGAGCTTTATGTTCATTTGTATACTTTAAGTTGTTTCAGTCGGTGACATCCCAATTTTGCACTGCTGTTAAGCAATAAGTCGGCAAAACTAACGAAACCCCTGTCCTTGATCGATGTTTGTGCTAAATGACTGCCTTTCTCCAGAGCTGTTATTTTCATGTTCGGTTTATAAAAAAAATCAACTAAACGAGAAATAAAGTAACGCACAGCCCGGTGTTGGTTTGGTTTCGCTTTGGTAGTAGCTTTGGAGCATCATTATTCATCTAACCCCGTTGCTAAAAGTCGTATTAGAGTATTATGGAAGGATTTTGTTTTTTCCGCAATAACTTCTCGACGTGTGGAATTCAAGCTTTTACTTTGTAGTTAATGTATCACATTCGCAAAAGGACATTGTCGCATTCAGTTTTGATTAATTGAAATATTCTCCAGTTAACTGCTTGATGGGGCTCTAGTACAAGTGTTTTTGCACAACATTATTTTCTCACGAGCAACGGAATGATCCTGCGTAATCTACCTAACCGGAATCAGGAAGCTATTATTGAATTAACATGAACTGAGATATTTTTTGTATTGCTTTACTCCTGTTTTTCTTCAATCAAAGTGGGGGAAATGAATAATTGATTGAAGTCTGTTGAATGAAAAATTTGGCGACAGGACAACGTTCCTAACCTGAACTATTGGATATTCCGCTAACGTCTTTGACCAGTCACTAACAGTTCGACTTGGAGGTCAATAAAAATCTACACCTAGGAATAATGCACAATTCGTTGGGAGACGAAATGTCATGAATACGGAATATATCCAAAGACTTAGAGCTCTTCACGGGGGACAACTGTTGCGGTATCGAAACTCAACTCACAAAATTAAGATCCAAAGAAGCACAGCTGAGTCGGCTATTTAATTTGTTACGTTAGGAGTTACGAACTGCAGTGTATTATTTTCAGCGAATCCCAACAGGTACTTCTTCCGCTAGTTGCTACATTGCTCCAGTAAGCACTCCCTCTGAAGGTTATTTCTAATGCTTGGTTTCACATGGGCTCTCACTTATTATTATCATCAGTATATTATTATTATTAATATTATTATTATCATTATTATTATTATATTACTCCGGGTCTGTAGTCAAGCCTGATGCTGACACCATAAATACAGAAACCGTTACTGAGAAGGGGAAGTGAATTAAAACAAACTACTTCCTGGCTGTTCCACCACACGCCTTTCTATGGTTTTTTGAGTTTTTTTTTCAATAATTACGGTTCTTAAGAATTTCTCATTCACCTCAGTGGCTCCGATTTCTACTGCGAAGAAGTTGATTCCAGGAGTCAGTCGTATTATAGGCGGGGAATTGTTATTGTGTGAAGTCAGTGACCGATGGTCGCCGTAAAATGCAGCTTTGACACAAAACAATCTGGTGAGAGCCAACCTTTTTGACAGCCAATGGGTCCAATGTGGGACTCGTTATCATGCCGTCGGGTTACAGTCCCGCAGGGAACTCGAACACTGCAGCTGTTCGGTAATAACAAGCTTGTGGTAGTTGGATAATTATGCCAAATAAAGAATCATTGTGTAAATGAATAAAATCTACTGCTTTTGTTGATTTATAGAACCAATGTGAAAAGAAAGCTGAGAGTCCTTCATCCCAAAAGATGCGAGAGACGGATAATCCAAACAGTCCTACTTAGTCATGCAATACTTCTAATAGTCAACAAACCGACATGTTCTAAAATACTCGACTAAAGTCAGAATTTTTGAAGCTAATGAAGTTTGACATTGTAATTGAACAGCCATGCCATTGTGCTGGTGCTTAATTCCGCGGTGAACCTATTACTCCATGACTAGAGTGTTCCAAGTAATTTGTCAAAGGAATTCTTTTCGTAACATTACCAGCGATCTTTTAAAGACATTAGGATAGAACGGAAGTTTTAACAGGTTTGTTTGCCTTGCGTTGTCAACATTCCATTCATCTCTTTGGAAGATTGGAAGCTCTGCACGTTTGCTCCAGTTGAGTTGCTGAAACTGATCAGCTGAAAGCATCCACCACTTCGGGGTTTGGATGACACACCCAAAAATTTCAACACGTTCCACAAAATGTAACCAAGGTTACCTTCAACGAAAAACTTATTAGTGTACTGGAGTAGCTGGTTCTCTCCCAAGGGGGCCGCAGTTGTCCATTCTGCGAGGACAAACACGAGGGAAACTCCATGGGTCAAATTCTGGTTAGCTCATCAACAGGATTTTTGCATTTACGCCAACCCTAAAGCAATGTGGCGGTCTGTGGCCTGCCATTACGACTTTAGCTAAAAAGGACAAGTTGAAAAGCTCCCTCAAAGTCGATTTGCAGAAGTTCCCTCTTCAGTGGGAAGTAGCAATAGCATAATAATAATATATTCGAGCGAGTATTATTTCACAAACATTCCAAGTCTCTCATAGTCGTTCACTGTAGCGCGATTTCTCGCCACTTTCTTGCTGTGACAGACTATTTGGGGATCTATTTAGCTTTGCTTACTGTTCTGTATAATTCAGTTCTCTCACGGAGGAACTGTTCGAGTCAGACTGGAATCAGCTGTTTATACAATTCAAGCACTGCTTTTCTACGGAGAACATCAGTCGGTTGATAGGAATAAACATTTTGCAGACAATTCACCCGAAAAAATCGTAAACAATTGAGGATAACATCCATGATCACACGTTGTACAGATAGATACAAAACGGTTTGGTTGAAGTGGCATTATTTTTATTCTGAGTGATAATGAATCTGATTTGATGCCTCTGTCGTGAAAAATAAACACACGCACCAAAAAAGAAAGCTAGAAACAAAGTACATATACAGGGGTGATTTCTAACTAAAAATGTTAGGAAAATGAAGAAAGAATGACGTAGATCTGATATCATCGACTATGACTTCTTGTTTCATTACGTAACATCAGTTACCAGTGGTTTTATGTGCTCGAAAAACATTCAGAAGTTTCCATTAACTCATCCATGTTGCATTGATAATTTTTTTAAATTATACAGTTTTGGTAGTGTGTAAACAAGCGTGATCACGCATGTCCGTCATTCATCTGAACTTTTGGTTTATTCCACACGTAGTGGCAACATCACAATTTGCGTGGTAAGTCGCTATTGGGAAAGATTTGTCATCAGCTATGACTATTGTTCCCACTTTTTAATTGATTATATCTTAACGAATATATTCTGCTTCTTTTCTGCTTGGTCAGCCTTAGCTAATCACTTGATTTTTTAACCTTTATGAACACTGAAATGCTTTTTTTGTAATCTTCTACTCAATTCCGCTTTTTCTGTCTGACTAACTGCTGGGATGCCATTGGTCTCTTCAGGTTTTATCGTGTAGTGTTCTATCACTTTGGATTTATTGACACTAGCGTACCATGCCAGAAGTGGTGCTCTCCCGCACGGGATTGTGCCTGTACAAACTGAAACCGCTTATTGAACCCAAGGCTCAGTAGTCGCCTCAACGGATCCCCACGCTCATATGAATTGAGCACCAACACAGTTGCCTACAACCTCGCCACTACTAGATTTCATATATTACTTGCCATAAATTACCAGTTTGGACATCAAAAAAAAATCAACCAAGCACAACGTAATTCTTTATTTGTATCCTCTCTATCCAGTCCAGTTGTAGACAATCGTAATCCGATCGGAGAATCCAATCGTGTGGTTAGCATGCCTTCCTTTATCTTATCGCATGCAGTCCGTGTGACGTAGTCACGTCCATTACCGGTTCCCGGTTGTCCATAATTGCTTTTCAGACAGTCAACTACTTACTTATTCAGTGAGTGGTATGCACACTCCGCCACACCAGGACAACAGAAAGAAGTACTATTTAAAGGGGATCAAAGATGAAGGTAAATGAGTCGATCTGAGGAACTAATTCGCTGCAGTCCCATTTGACGCCATAGATTCCAGTTCTTTCGACCATAATACACTTTGTTGTGCATGTGTACAATAACTCCAACCGATTTCTCGTTCTTCGTATACGCTTGTTCAAATACATTCCTTGGCGGAAACATGAGGTAGCCGATAGTATCGTATTCTGACTTCTTACGCAAATAACTTGTAGTTTATGAACTTTTGATTGGATTATAGGGATCCTTTAGTTACAATATGATCAGCGATGGTCACGCAGTCGTTTTCCTGGACTTTGGGCCTTGACGCCCCGGGGTTTGATTCCAGCCTCCTCGGTTATTTCACCGCCGCAAGGCAACCTTTGATTTGCCGCCCCACCCCTTCCCCCTTCCACTTCTATTAGGCACGATTGACTGTTACATACAAGGAAGTGAAAGATTATGAATCCTTTTATATGCCCACTCTGAAAAAGTAGCGATTCTGGCAATGCAGTGGGCATCTACAATAGCGTACCAACCACGTGAAAGACATTATACTTTTCTTCTAATACAGTAAATTTTTCTGATAAGTGCAATATTTTTTCTTTGAGATCAAGTTGTATTTTAATCCCGCAGTTCAAGTTGTGCGTGGTTTACCCGCAGTCAGTTTGAGCAAATCACAGCACATCACAGTCATGTCGTGATGGATGGTCATTCAACTGGAACACTTAGTGACTCCAAAGTGTTTTTCGTATGACCATACAGAAATCTGTCTTAGGTCAGATGAAGACGGGCTCTTTCTAATATCATTTTCTTCCTAAATGATTTGAAAGTAACCCCTTCCATTCACATTCCTTCTTAACTCGGCTTCTGTTTCCACCTTCCGCAGGGTCTTGCACAATAGTCCAAATCTTTGAATTGATGAAGAGCGTTTTGCTAGTCTGCAAAAAGTTCATAACATCCGCTTTGCGCCGTGGCTCAGCAGGTAGAGCAGTGAATATACATATGCGAGAGAGGCAACCATGTGTAGGTTCGAGTCCCATCGGGCACGACGAATTTTTCCATTTGAATCATCTGAACAATGCTGCAGACAGTGCAAAAACAACCTCGTCCACTGGATGTTACGTTAGCCTTGTTTTGCAGTGATTTACTGTAAGAAACCAATTAGACTGGGTTCAATCTAGGGTTTATTATACTCGTTTGGGTACTTTTGATAAAAGTTAAGCTCTTGAAAACGTAGACAGACATCGTACGCCTGGATGATAACGCCATCTTCCGAAATGATTAAAAATAGAAAGATATAACCTGGACAGAGAGCAAACTCTGTTCCTCGGTATCCTGAGGCGAACTGGAATAAATGAATCGGAACTCAGGTAGTTAAACCCTAACTGAATCAATTACAGGACTTTTCCAAATTATAAAGCTAAATGCGTCATACTGATTCACCGAGAATAAAAGTATTCAACTATGTGGTCACAAGCATGTAATATTGACTCTATTATCTCAAACTCCGTAGTAGAGAGAGACCTGTGACCTGTAAATACTTTCAGTGTGACGTTTATACCTTTGAAAAACTCAGCAAATGGATCGTAGTACGACGAGTCATTGATCCTACTTTTAACCGAACATTATCACAATAGATCAGGTGATAATTGGTAAGTCAGTTCTCTTTCAAATATGACATCGAATTGTCCGTGGCTGTATGACTGAATTTCTGCAGAGCAGCATGGACCAAAACCGAAGATATTCCAGATTCAAATCTGGTCAATCCGAGTTCGAATCTCGTCACTGCTTATCAACTCTTCCCATTCACAGCGTCCAATGAAATGGATCTTTCCCCCTCATATTTGGCGCTACTGTTTAGTAACTGCTTTGATCCATCCCATTAGCTCTAGTAAGAACACTTATCTGTCTTCGAATCATCTCGGTTTATTAGCTCAGTACACGTTGTTGATACCGGAAGAAAACAGTCACTGTCACCAGTCGATGAAGCATAGACTAATTGGTTCAGGCTTGTATCGACTGACCTCTCTGATTTTTCAAGTGGTGATGAGGACAGTTATCACATGACGGGAATCCATTCTCGTCCCGTCTATCCTCTTCCTTATAGTTCGCGTATCCTTTGGCTCAAGCGTTGACCTGGATCTGAACAGGCACTGCTAACGGGTCTTGACCGTCTGTAGACAACGAGTCAACCCATACCCTCACAGAAACAAGTTCTGTGGACTGAAATAAAATATTTGATTAATTTGAAAATCTGTGCATTTTCAGTGGAATGATTGATATCATTCCTTCTTCTGATGAAGTTATCGGCACTATCTTCTAATAGTGGCTTTCCACATATGCATCTCTAGCAGTTTCGAAAACCAATGGCCTATGTACGATGTGTTGAACAAGATGTTGTGAAATAATGGGTAATATCTTTTAATGGTAGACCCGATGTATTTTGTTTCTAATATCTCTGTTTGCTGCCATCCACTGTCAATTACTACCCATCAGATATTTTTCTGTCGACACTCTTGCCTCCGCAAGTGCTCCACCTAGCTTGTCTTGGCTTGCAACAATCAAGTCTGGTGACAGATAGCGAATCAGAACTTGCGACTAGTTAAGATCAGGTCTATCAATCGAAGTAGATCACGAATGGATCAACCGATACACGAACCAGATCTTCTTTGAACAAATCTGCCTAGGTGGCGCACGAAATGCCTCCTGGGCCACAACTTACTCTACCTCGAATGCTTCAGGATAGTGGGTTTGATTCGCGGTGTACAACGATATACATGTTCCAACGCAACTGAATTCATTACAGAGAAAACAAGCTGACTGTTTGAAAAAGTTCACCTTTAGTATTTACTGCTAATCACTTGTTACTTTCATCAACTGCTCAAGAACTATGTCAGAAGCTTTCCGGCAATTTTCGATTACCATAGAACCCGTCTGGTACGTGAAAATCCGTAGAATCAGCCGCCCACTCTCATCCGAGTAAGTGACCATGTGGTTGTTACTCAAACTGATCTAGCCGCTCGAAGGTATAGTACTGGTTTCAACAGATTACAGATGAAGCATTTCATAAGATAAAGAAAAGAGATGGACATCGTTTATTCGTTTCTTTTTCGATCATAAACTACGAAGTAGTAACCTGGAAGTATTTTCAAAGCAACTTAAAGACTGATATCTGTGTTCAGCTCAGTTACCGTAATTTGCTATGCGAGCATTTGATGCTGACTAACGTAGCACTAGCTATATACAATCAAAACCAAGTGAGGTGGGTGTATCTCGTTCAACACTTTATTTGAGAGGCTAAAACAGACAGGTCAAAATATCTGGTCAGAGCATCTAAAGATTTAGCGGATTCCCCGAACGACTGTGACTGACTGGGTGACTGACTGACTGACTGACTGATTATTTCCCAACTGCCCGTGGGTCACCCAGACTGTGATATGATATCAAAGAATGTCCCCAGATTGATCAGATGCGGTCACGTTTGGATGAGTGCCAATCTAAAATCATAAAACGTGTTCGCTTCTGCTTAGAGCACTAACAGTGGCCGACACATTACTTCCAGATAAGGAAGAGTTTTTTTCTCCTTGAACAGCGTCGGTAAAGATGTCATCAGGGTGGAGTCCAGATCCTTGTATGAATTCTGAAGCCGCCAACAGTCACTTTCCCAAAGGGGCAGAATTTATTTCGATAGACCTCAATCCTCAAACGCGGCATTATTATAAGCAAAACAAAAGTGAATTATTAGGACTCATCAAATATTTATGAAGCTCAATGTACTTGTTGAATTTCAAAGCAAACGAGCACACTTCAAATTGTCCAAATTGCAGAGAAATTGACCGAAAACGTTAAGGAGTAACAAAAATCGAGATTTCAAGTTCTCGAAGATCAACCAAATAACCGCAAAACGACCATCATAAACAAGATTAAAAAAATCATCAAAGAAACTGCTGGAGTTGGCAGTAATTAAAACATTATCCATTGAATAATCATAGTCATAGTTGAGCACCAAAATTTCATCATCAAAGACAACAGCATAAACATCATCATCGGAAATATTATCATCCAACGGGTCTTTTTGAACTACATCGCAAAATTCATGACTAAAAAACAATCGAAAACACACGAAGAAAACATTGAAAGAAATTCATCATCATTCGAAACACGTTCCGAATAAGCTTCATAAAAACAACAAAAATACCACCAGAAACATCATAATCATTATCATCATCATCATAATCATCA
>CANUEZ040000175.1:365000-445000 GCA_948099385.1 Fasciola hepatica
GAGGAATCGATTTTTGTTATGACTATGATTTGACTAGGAGGCTTGTTACTAACATTTTGAAAGATAACTGCAAAACTGACAAACAATGGAGTGTTTTCTCCTAAGGGTTATAGATTATGAAGGTTCACTGCTAGAGAACAAATAATGCTTCAGAAGTCTGACCTAACCATTCAGTAAAGACGTCGTCAACTCTAACAACTGAATAAAGGTACATGAGTGGTCCCCACCCACTTTATTTATTGTATCACAATGTACGTTGTATCTGGAAAGAGTTCACGATTAGTCAAAGACAGCTGAAAGGGAGGAAGTGACCGACAGTGATACAAGTCAAACCCAGGAAGTCGAGATTAAAGTTCCACGTTGATGACCGTCTGACTACCGACGGACAAGAAAGATTTCTCCCTTGGTTTCCTGTTATCTGCTTCTTTTTTATTATATGACAATAATACAATATTTCAGAAAGGAGGTCGCGTGTCCAGTTCAAGGCTACCAATTAGGGAAAGTGACCGAAGACCCACCCACTGGGAACAACTATGCGTCCAAGCGAGCGTGATTAGGGGTCGTCAGACTCTTTAACAACCTAGATTGCAAGGATGAGCCTCTAGTGAGGGCCAGGACTACCGCGATCTCTCGAATTCTGACGTCAGCTCACCATCATTGATATTAATTATAAGTAATATAATGCACCGAGAAATCACCTGGGAAGATTATCAGTATTTTTCAGACTGTTTTGACGAACAGGTTTGGTGACTTTTGTTGACTCTCTTAAAGATCAGCTAGGTACGACTATTCACTAAGATCTGTACATATTTATGAGTGCGTATCTTCTCCGCATACTCCTTGTTTAGATTAGTAGTTGACAATCCGTGATGGCCATGAGTGGTGAAAGTATTAGTTACTGACTTTACCTGTAAGTTGGTTAGTTTGGTTCGAACTGATAATATCCTAGTGCTTAACTGATTCTTTAGTGTTAGCTGAACAAATTGGGTAGATTACCGTGTAGCTGGGCTGTTTGATGCTCGCTGTGAGCGTTTCCCTTAGGAGCACACGTCAAGTTATGCAATGGCTGCTGACCTAGCACCCGAGATTCGTACTGGTATGCTTTCTCGTTATTACTACATCATAGCTCGACCCCGTTCATCTGACACACACACACACACACACACACACACATGTCATCCGGGTGGTATTCAGACGTGTTGAGCAGGGGACCTTACATCTTCCGGAATCGCCCCGCATGTCTCCTTGAATGTGTTCCGTATTATCCTGCCCTATTAAAGTCAAATCGGGGTTCTAATTAATTTTCACCCAGAGCCAATAGAACGAAGGAATGATTCATCACTTCTGACGATTTTTAGGTGTGCATTATCCTTTCATTCCGTCGAAACGATATATTATTTTATCACCGTCGTTAAAATGGAAAGACATTCTCATTTGTAAGTTGTTCTCTTACTTTGAACTTAAGCTGCCAACAGTATACCAAGAACTATTGTGACTTTCAGTCTGTTTATTGTCCTAAACATATTGCACTTATTTTGACAAACCACAGAAGAATAAAGCTTCCCTCAGCCAGAGGGGAATTGTGCCCATGATATAACACTCCTGTCCACCGGATCGGACTGAGGTTGTTCGAAATGTAACTGACGGTTATTGATTCCTGCTCCGCTTAACGGACGTTGGATGCTTGTGCACTGAGTTAAGCAATTAACCGGTACATTGTTTGTCCTCAGTGACTGTTGCCGTTTTTATGCATAACTGCGTCTACTGACCTATATGGATCATTCATTTATGTAACTATGCCAACCATCGTAAAGTTAGCGAGGCCCTCTTTGATTGCCCGTGCTAAGTAAACAGTTCTTGCCGCTCCCCCCCCCCAACCCCCGCCCCGGAGACAACACAAAGACTATTTTATAGCAGAGGTCATGTGAGGGGCATGGTGGATTGTAACCCATGTCGTATAGTACAAATGGAATGGAGAGCCTTTCACGCAATAAGTGCGGTAAACTGTTTTCAATTGGAAATGCAATTTGTTTCATACGACGATGACGATGACGACGACGACGACCTTCAGCAATAACACCAAGTTTTTCCAGCAAGATCATCAGAATAATACTTTACAGAACCCCTCAAAGACCCAGAAAAAAGTTACTGGTGAAGGGAAACAATCTAAGAGTAGAACCGAACTGGATTTTATCAAAATTTTTACATTTAGGACCTAAATACTTCTCTGAATTTAAATAACTCTGTTAGTACACAAACCCTCTGCAATCTTAAGTAGACGAACTGAATCGGAATACAGCTACTCAGAACCGAAGATAGAGGATGGTTTACGTAAAAGATCAGACGCGATGCATGCTACTATGTGGTCAAACAGAGAAATTCTGTAACTTTAAAAACTGAGCTGAAACGGACCGCAATTAAGCATGATCCGCTTATTTTCAATATGAGTAGTACGGCATTGTATCTGGATGACAGAAGAAAATTTCCCCGGAAGCACACGACCGGTTTCGCGGTTACTGTCTTTCATCAGGTATGTGTACCCGGTACTCTTCCGCCCAATCATCCTTATACTTGAGCACTCTGCAGTTGGTTTACACCTGTAATCTCATTCGAATCGAATGGAGCTTGCATGAACGGGGAGTCCATTTTTAGAATCACAGGGTGATTCTTCCTAAATCAATTCATCGGTTAACACGGCTAACCTTCGGAACGAGGACACATGGTCCCAAGTATGGATTTTCGACATGAGTAGTATGACATTGTATCGGGATGACAGGACTAGGGACCGTGTGTCCTCGTTCTGAAGGTTATCCGTGTTAGCCGACAAATTAACTTCGGAAGAATCACCATGCGATTCTTAAAATGGACTCCCCGTCCATACACGCTCTATTCCATTCAACTGAGATTACGATTATGATCCGCTTACCTTATCATGTTCTAATGAAAATCATTCTGGATGGTGTTCTAATTGGATATCAAACGACAATGCGGTAAATTCCAGAGCTGCCTTAATCATCAGCATGACCCATCAAAATGCGAACCTTACTGTGTTGGTCAAACAGTCACTATCGTGGACTTTAACTTTTCCTGTCCTCGGTTCGGATCTTTCAGCTGCTGACGGTCGCTTTCGCAAATTGTTGCCTTTAGTTGGCCGTGACCCAATGTTTCATAATGATAAGAAGGTAACTATATATATATATATATATATATATATATATATATATATATATATATATATATATATCACGTAGTCTCTAGAGAAGCAATACTGCTTATTAATTGAAAAATCCAAGTATCTGAATATCATTTACCCAGAACAAGGAGAACAGTTCTTTAGGCGAATGACTGTGGATTTCGTTATCAAGGGTTAGCCAGTCATTTTGTAAAATCGGAGATTATTTTTCAAAGCTGAAAAGGACTACTGCCTATTTCGGAGACTTTTATTGACAGGTCTTACGATGAAATTCCAACTTCTGAAAATTTATTACAAAAAACGGATAGACCTGATAACCTACATTGCCCTCACCCTAGTCTCACCTAAGTGACGAATAAATTGTTTTGCGTCTGGAAGCCAACTTTGCCGATCGGCCGCTTTTGGAATCGCCAAACTGACCTACGAATAGGAGTAGTACTTACGGGCGTTCCGCTTTTTGATTTCATTCTTTTCAGTAACGAGGATTTCAAGTGATCGACTAGGATCTGACAGCGCAGAGCACATGTGACGCACGAGCGTCCAGCGTTTGGCTGAGCTACAATTTTTGTGCTGCTTCCGACAAGGGGGATTTGTTATTAACATATTCAGTTGTGATGATGTCATGCTGCTTGCATTCTCCATTGGAATTATCGGAGGTGTGTTCGATCGGTGAATTCCCATTGCCTATCACTACTGTGTGCAAAGATAGTCTAAAAAAACGAGAACGTGCTGGTTGGCAAGCCACAGTTGGATTGATTACTCTAGTCAAAATGACTATGCCATCTGTGATCAGTGCTAATGTTCGTACTCCCTGTTCGGAATTGTCCGATTCAGTGAGCATTTTACTGACGTGGATTCATGTTTATATCCGCGCACCATGGGTTCAAAAATCTTGACTAGTTCTTTGGTGATTTTAATCTTGTCAGTACTTATCCGCTTTCAACGTTCTCACCCACTGATATCAGTACCTCTCTCAAAAGTGGAAACTCTGAGTTAGACAAAGTCCTTACCAATCAGCTACGCTTATTTTCTCTTGAGATGAAAGACCCTGTCTTCATAAGTGACCATTACTTGCTTCTTCTAAAACCAAAAACATATTGGCATACGGCCCATAGATTATTCACGTTTTCAAATCAGGCAAGATTTTGCCTTCGTAACCTTTCCCTCCGCAGCCGGTCCCTTCCTAAGGCAGCCATTCGTGTTGCTTTTTCGTGGTTTTCTTCTACGCGTTCACTCTTCTATGTTGCAGAAATGCCTTCTGAGATCCTACGTGCCATATGCAAAGGGTATTACCTCGCTGAAACACTGTTCACCTCCGATGGTAGGGTGTGAGAATCGCATCTACCCGGCCAGTCGCACATAACGAAATAACTTGGACCCGAACTACGCACAGTGGGGAAACGACCACACGTGACAAGTAAAACAGGAATGTATTTTGTCACATCTGATTGGTACTAACTCGTTTATTTACAAAAGTGGGCATGCACTTATTGGCGGATAACGTGCTGACCAATCATAAAGCGACTTCACTCTATCCGTACGACCTAACAGTTACAGTAAGGCTTCACCTGACTGGTTGGATACGGGAAATGAAGATGTAGTGCACTGAACCACGAGTGAAGACGTTTAAATCACCACATAGTATTACCTCGCCAAGACTCAAAGTACTTAGAAGACAAAAGGAAATCGCATACAAGTTCCGCCGAAGTTCAGAAGTCAGGAGAACTTCGCATTGAATGAAGACAGAGATAAACCATTTCGATGCTCCCACTGACAAAGACTTTCTGATGGTCAAGAATCTCAAGCATTTTAGGCATGTCATGAAACTTTTATATGGCCAAAATACCAAACACACAAATGAGGTCAATGTGAACTACTTAGTGCTACATTTACGCTGCCCTCCAATGAGAGCCCTCTTTCATATTCCCCTCGTGTTCCTGCTTATCTTGAACCTTTCTCCACAACAGACACTTAAATTTCTTCGTCAGTTCGAAAAATTATCGACTGCTGATATTGATGGCCTTCCTCCAGCGATTCTCAAATATGACATTGCCTATCCTACCACTCCAATCACTACTAGCATTAAAGAGGCTCGATCCAAATGTTAGATTCCTGATCTGTGGCATCCAGTCACCGTCATTCCGAATCCTAAGGGCTTGAACTCCTCCGGTGGAACAAAACAGGCATTTTAATGTACCACCCAACCGTTCTCAGCTTGCTTATAAATCCAAAAGACCCATTCCCGATGCAGTAGCCTGCTTGATCCACGGTAACTCTAAATCCTTAAATAACTCCGAGCGATCCATCCTCCGCGTATTCCTGGAAGATTCTTCAACATTTGATTCAGAACCTCGATCTCATTTTCCTCAGAAGCTTGGAGTTTTCGACTGCTACGCACTTCTTTCTTGGCTATCGAACTACTTTCATAATAGGATTCAGTGAACAAAAGCAGGGAAAAATTTCCTGAATCACTGGTTAGCATTTGCCGTGTATTTCAGATTGCTTTCTATTATGGACCTACATAAGCGAACCTCTGGTTTCTTCTCCATCAAATATATTTAACCATGCTGATGACGTCCTTTTTTAAGCTATTTCTAATTCCTCAGGTTTCAGGAAATGGGATGAAAACCTACCTCGACAAGAGTGCTTCTTTTTCCAGTTGGGTTCAACATAGCATCCACCTAAATGCCTCCAACGTATTTTTAGTCTTTCTCGCTAATCTTTCCCTAGAGATCCTGTTACGCTGAACTCCAGATCTCTTCCCAGGTCTATTTGCGACAAATATCTAGCTGTTAGACTAGACACCGATCTAAGATGGACATATGACATTCAGTATTGTGTAGGAAAACTGCGACGTCCACCTTTTCAAACAGGAAAACTCAGACAATTTCAAACATCAACAACAACTGTTTCCAAATTTATTACTCAAATTGTTCTTTCGATCTTATCTTATTTTCTCACTGGAATCTTCTCCGATGTTTTAAAACAAGAATTCCAAGCTTTTTGTCATAGATTGGTTTCATCTCCCCGTTTGATTTTCCTCTAAGTGAACTTGTCAAAAAACACTGAACCTTGGGTAGTCCTAGCGTGCATTATACAGCAGGATCCAGAGCATCCTTTACACTTTGACTTGTCTCTTTGCCATTCTCATTCATCCCCCAGAACTGAATTTCTGCACCTGTTTCGGAGAATTAACGTATATAAACACTTTTCTGTGCCCTATCTAGGTCATGTACTGACCATCAAGCACAAAAGTAAAACGGAATTACTTTCTCTTTTTGGCTGATATTTCCTGTTTCACCTTCATGTTCCTTTACCACCCGTTGCTGTATATTTTGCTTATTTTATCCCAGTTTAGTCAGAGCTTTTTGACCGAAGTGGATACATGCCACTTGCAAAAGTCTATCATACCAATAGAAGTGAAAAAGCAACTGGCAAGAATACAGCTTTTCAACAATGACTATCATCGTATTGAACAACTGAATAGCCAAAGCTCTCCGAGTAGCACAGTAATCAAATCAACGGCTGACAAAAGGTCACCTAAGATCCACGTATGTACTGTTTTCAATAAGTCTTTATGTTATAAGCCACGTCACAACTGATGTGTTCCACCATGTCATGCTTACCTGACAAGTATATCTCGAGTGCAAAAGGCGGATTGGGTCAAGTGTATTGGATAAGCGCCTCACATAGCGGGAGTTGACCGGACACTCGATGCCTTCTTCGAAATCACTCATTCAAAATAATGCTTGCTGACCGATAGATCAAAACGACCCCATTTTACGAGTAAAAAATATATATTTAAATAGTTTCACAAAGCAGGTGAGAAGCAAAGATTTACGTCGATTTAAAAAACCAATTACGTCAGCCTAGGCTATCCAAATGTCAGCTGGTGACCCAATAAATGACATTTCTAATTCCCATTACTTTTTTCTCTGTCTGTCTATCCGTTCCTTCATTGCTCTTCGCGAGTCTTTCTAAGATGAAATTTTATTGCCGACCGAAACCAAAGTGCTTATAGTACCCTTTATTCGAGTCAAGTGCCTGTATTTATGTTCGGGCTGGAGTACTTGTATTGTCTACCATGGCCTGTTAACCTGTTTGTACGAAAGGATTCGATAGTTGTGAACATGGATCTACTCGTGAGGTGTAAGCCTACGTTATATATATATATATATATATATATATATATATATATATATATATATATACCAGGCAATCCAGGTAGTTTTCCCGCCAAAGACTAATATTAGGCCAGAAATCTGCAGAATTCGTCACTTTGGGTACCCAAAGACTTCCACATTGAGAAATAATGTGAATTGCAAACAGAAAAGCAACTGGTATATGTTCACATTCCGGTTATTCGAAGTACGTTATTTTCCAGTTGGTAATCTGCTGGTGCGCCGTTGCTAACGGGATAGCGTGACTCTTGTACGTGGAGTCGTCCAACATAACCGTAAAAACACTGGGTATCCCGTGGCCCATATTGTACATCATTTTCGCCCCTAAATTTGAGTGTTAAGAAAATGTATTTACTCTCATCTGAGCAAGCTTTCCGTAGCTCGCGGGTTCACTATTATTCCGATTAATAATGTAGCCTTTAGCAAACCATTCTTTGTTGTTGTTTCGTTCTGGTAGTCATAAATTTGGTCGGAGGAAGGGTTCCCGGAAAGTTAGGCAATAGTTCATCAGTGATGCAGATCTTTTGAAGTGGATTTTACCCACCTAGGTTTTTAAACTGCTTCCACACAATATTTTACTAGGTCTGATCTCCCACGCTTCAAGCGATAAACCTTGGAAACTACCACCCCCGAATTTCGTTTGCTCATGATTCAACCTTTAGCTAATGTGAATGACCAATAGCTATACAGTAAAACCCCTCAGTACGGGACAGCCGTGGGTAAGACCGAATTGCCTCTCAGTTTGAGATGTCCCTTCTATAGGGGCGTTTTGCCTGATTGAAGTCACGCACATCACTCGGAAAACCGATAAATATTCCTCTCATGAATGGACATACACCTTCTTTGTATCGACTTAAATCATGCTTCAGCGCCAGCAGTATTGAATTATCGGTTCTGTCATGTACTGTTGCGCGTGACAGCACATGTAGTTTAGCTCTTTATGCCTACTCTCTTGCACGCTTGCGGCTTACTCGCCGGCTACGGTCGGGTTTTGCGTTTATGCACGTACATATAAATGCAACGCCAGCATTGCGTGTTCTACCACTGAATAGGAACACAACAATGGGACTTTTCGACTTTACAGGAATACTGACGGAGAATCGAAAAATGTCCGTTTAGGCGGGATCTCCTTTATTCCGGGGTTCCTTATTGATGTGTTTTACTGTACCACGCTACATAGTTCAACCTTGTTTATGCTCCAATATAACTAACTCAAGAAAGGAAGATTATTTTCCAAACCGAATAACTTATCAACCGAATTTCAGCAACACCGGTCTACATGAAATAATCAAGATCATGAAACAACTGAACCGGCCGATTTCTTCAACACGTCAATCCTATTCAAAAATGCGACACATAGATAGCTGATCAACTGATCCAGTGTCTCTTAGTTCGCTGACCTTCAGAATAGTATGTGCCATTCTATCAATGTTGACGCCATGACTACCATTAGAAAAATTCTGATCAACTTGTGTGAACGTGTGCATGTGACTGAGAGAGGGAATGAGAGAGAGACGTGTATGGACATGCGATGGAATTTTAAAAGCGGTGGATAGATTGTCATTCTGAGACGACACTCGTTCGCCCACCCAGGAAGGACTTTCCGAAAAAAAACATTGACCAACAGATTGCCAGTCACCCGAAAAATGGAGTGACGATACCGTGCATGCACGTGATGCATGGATGACTCACGTGGTCGTGACGGTTTTATAGAGACCCTCTCAGTCAAATTACAGAAAGGAAAAGATGCGGGTTGGTGTGGAAATCAATCATTCTGCTTCTGTTTTATTTCAGGAATCTTTAACAGACAGAAGGTTGAATGCATACAAGTTGTCGGCTGTTAGCCGAGAATCATGCAACGTGCACGAATGTACGCATGCACGGTAGCAAAACACGAAGCGCTGGCGACAAGAGTTTGGTAAACTGTGTTTTGTTTTGTCAAATCTAAATCGATTTGCGATCTGTTGAACTGATTTATCACTTTTGACCTGAACGCCTCGGAATACCGTTTAACAATCGCTCTTTTTTCTCGTGGACTCTCAGTCAAAAAGAACGGTTTCCGATATGTTCAACTCACCAGTTCAATCATGGTAGGTCATTTCATCAAACTTCAAATCAGTTGCTCTTACTGTCTGAGAATAGTGTGGCCAGAGTGAGTAGGAATGCAAAAATTCAGGGACTGTCTGTAAAAACTGTAGACATTGCACACCTGAGGAGTGGAAACTTTGCCTGACACTTTCGAAGTGCGAAATGCTTTTGAAGAACTGAATTGGTCTCAGACCAACTCGTAACTTAACAGTGGAAACGTTAGCTGAAGCGGATACATCTTTCCACCACATCTGTTGCATCGCATCAGGTGTTTTGCTCACAGAAGAAGTGCAATTATCTACACAGAGGGAACTTTGAAAGTCACACCATCTCAGCCACTTTTGGTATCATTGTGACATTCATCGATGATTGAATTTACAAAGAGACAGTTAGTTAAATCCTTTTTTCAAGAGGCCCTAAAACTTAGCTTTTAATGCTATAAGACATACAAGTTACGGGTATTGGAACATTGGTGCATTCGAGGTTAGGCTTGAGAGTACTAGGAACCAAAGATCAATCTCTTGACGAAGCGCTTAGTCCAAGCAGGTTACCATAGCCGAAAAATATGCTACATATATCCAAATGTAGGCTCCTTTGCAAGGTAGCCGTTGGATGATTGTTCCAGGAGGGTTGTACCATAACATGACTGAGTGGCATGAAAACCTTGAGTAGGAAACTTGACGGTATGCAGCTGTTTTGGCTTTCTTACTGGGGTCCATAAGACCTACCTACCAGACGGCTAGTGACATGAACTCCACCTCCAGCTGCTTCGGTCTGGGGCAAACTTGATTTCGAGCCCTCTCTTCATCCTTGTAATTTTCACTTGTCCCTCTAGGAATATCCCCTCCCCCACCACGTTTTAATTTATTTTATTCCTCATCAAGTGATACTGCAAAAAGCAGCCAGAACAGCAGGACCGAAAATATGAGGTTGACTGACGAAAAACCTGAACCAGATTGGAGTGCGTTTCTCAGATCGACATCGAACTTGGGTTGAACTTGAATAGTCGTCCAACGGACGATGAGAATGATGCACAAACAGCGCTGTGCTGACCTACTCAAGACGTTGGGAACTGTCTGAGACACCCTGAAAGCCGACATGTCCAATTCCCAGTCACGCACTATGACAGGGTTTCGGGTCCCACCTAAAATTCGATGAACATACACTGTGTGTGTGTGTGTGTGTGTGTGTGTGTGTGTGTGTGCGAAATATTTAGTCAGCCAGTATCAACACTTGACTCACCGCGGAAAATCATGGAAGCCCTGCAAAGCTGTTTCATCCTGCTTGTTAGGAATCCACAGTGCAGTACAGTGCAGTGCACCTTCACTGAGACTCATATGGAACTCGAACCCGGAGCGAAAGACTGTGAGCCGAGCACCTAAACATCAGGTTGGGTTGAAGCAGCTGTTCAATGAGTGCTTTCGTGGTTTTCGATAGGATGTGAGCACCGACAGTACACGACGAGTCATTTTATGGACGGTTTAGCCTACTACTACTACTACTACTACTACTATTGCTGCAGTGGAGTGCATATACTACTTAGTAAGTAGTTGATTGCCGAAACGCAGCTATAGACAGCTGTGGATCATCTCATGCCGCCATGTTCAAGGGAGCAAAAGCAATGGAGTAAACGACAGCATGCGATTGCTTCTCACTCTGGATGGTAGCTGTGTTGAAGAAGACAGAACAAGCTATTTACAAAGATGCATGTTTGTAACATTTGGTTAGTTTTGTTGATGGAGCAGACAGCAACTAGTAAGTCAAACGGTTAGTGGTACACTCATAGACGTCTGTTGAAGTGAGCGTTGATATAACATGACGAACTGGGATTAGATGTTCAATCACTCCAAAATAATTTGATAAAGATTTGATATTAAATTTCAGATATGACTGCAAATTGCATGACCAAAGACGTTCCCTAAGAAAAGCTGGAACTAGCTCATTTCAGCTGGATACTTATGTCATATATGTTATTCTGCATGTGGATTTGTTCTGATGTTACAAAAGTGTTAACATACAAGGTCCTAAAACGCCAATTTCTCCAATCTGACTGCTCCTTATGCTTTAGGCAAGGAGTAAAGTAGATAAAGACAAAAAAATGTGGGTCATGAACGAGCCGGTTTTGACTCATTTTGTGCCATGTATAGCTGATTATTTTCGGTTTGAATTTAGGTTCGTCACAAGGGTCAACAAGTTATGGAGTCCCAGTCTTTCGCTCACCAATACCGGGTCATTTTTAGAAACATGTAGCTGTTTTCCATCTCTACCAGGAATCTTCATCGTGTACGAAACAGTAGCTGGTGTTCAAAACTCATCATCCGAGAACAAGGCGAGTAGCCTCCTCAAGTTTTCCCCACATTGATGCAGCAACAGTTATGGACCGCGTTTTCACCCGAAGTTATCTGGACGTGAAGCCAAACTGCTGAAGTCCATCTGGGATAAACTCGTCACAAAGTGAACAACTTAAAAGCTCGAACCCCCCGGCTGAGACCGTAATTTAAGAGCATTTCAATGATGAACGGTGAGCTTGACCGTGGTTTCACAAGAATTCATTTTGTGCAGCTCGTTTCTCGTCTGTAGGCTCAAGTTGCGACCATTGGAAATCGCCAGCACAAACAGTGGACTGATTAAAACAATGTTAGACTTGATGGCTTTGTGGACTCGTTTGTATTAGCCAAATTACACGCATACGCTGACACCACGTTCCGTTTATGTGTGCAGACCGTTAACAAGGTGGACTTTTATTGACTGTAAGTAACTCCCGCGACCATGTGACTCCGAGTGACCTCGTGATCTTGTTGCTAACTTGAGACTGTCGGACGGGATTTGATCAGTTTGGATTCGCCCCACACACACCAAAACAAAAATTACTACATCTACTACACTTATCCAACATTAGACCGAAATACAACTGGTAAAATGGGTGAGTAACTTACTACCTAGAACGAAAAAAACGGTCGCTGATGAAAGATTCTTTAACAAGTTAATTTGGCAGTCATTGCCCATAAAATGGATTTTGTTCCAAGCGCATGTGGACGTAAGTAAGTACAGTTAGTACGTTACGGACATCAGTGCTCAAGGTCTGTTCAATTTTAATTAATAGTAAATGCATAAAGTTCAGCTTAAATTGCCCAAATTTCTAAGGATAACTCTTGCGTCTGATAAAAGAGCACCCATGCAGAGCTGATAGCGCCTAAGACACCTGCCGACTCCCACCGGTTAATAGACAGTTTCGTAAAATGTTGGGTTATCGTGCACTCGACTCTAGCCAGCTGGAGCCAGTCTGCATTTCAGACGTCTCGAAAGTTGAGATTTTTATCACTGAGTTCCACACTGAAGGTGAGTTGCTTCGCTTCGGACAGTCAAACGCAGTTGACGATTTCTACGTTCTAGTCTTAATGAGGTCACTCGAGAGAATACAGTATATGAAGTTCCAGAGTGCCTCGACAACATCCACAAGGAAACTAACCGGGATATGAAAAACAACAAAATTATCCAACCTGTAAACAGATGGACTGGTAACATATTGAAGAACGCCCTAAGGACCCTGATTCACTTTCTAGGAGTGCCTTTTACGATTGATTGGGTCACACCTTAACCAATATTGCGCCTGTCAGTGAGTCGGGGATCACCCTGAAAACACGTCATCAGCAAGGCTGCAGTTCGCATTCATCCAATCCACGGAGAGGGCGCTTAACTCATGACAAGGCCCGCATAGCCCACATACCAGTGCAGCCCTGAAGCGTGTGCCCATGAACCGATCGGTCTATCACACGTCACTGATCACACCAACCACCGATTGACGACCTACTGCCCACCTTTCACACCAACCAGCCAACCACTCAGGCTTCTGACGTACTGTGATTCGACTTAACCAGTAGCTTGTTCGCGCCGTGATGGGTAACCAGTAACGACGCCATATGTGTGCAAGATTTCTTTGCCTCATCCTAAACAAAGTGTTCATTTTTGGCTACAGTTGAAATACAGTTTTGCACTTGGTTGTGGTTACTCTTCAGTTGGGATTGGACGGTCAGGGAATCATTGACCGAGGATAACCCAGAGGTCTGCGCACCGACACAGCAGCTCCATTCCTGTTTTAATAAGGTTACAAGTTCAGTCGTCTAGGCACACAACTTGCCACCTCAGTATATTTGACGAGCCAGAATTATTCACCGGTTCTCCATTGGGTGGAGTTCGGTGTAGGATGCAGGTCGTGCCATGGTTTCGATCCTACTTTTGGCTACACGTGAGCTGGAAATGACTGCATTACGGTGACAGAATGCAGAATAAGGCTAGGGGGTTTTTGTTCATGAAAGATAGATGCACGAGGGTATGGGATTTACGCATCGTAGTCTTGCACACCATATAACATTGCGAGTTCACCCAGTATACCGGCAGAAAATGCTCCTCCGACCATTATTCCGCCTCTATTATCAATTATTTTGCTGGAGCACCCCTCATCTTTTCCTTTTGGAGACTCGAAGCATGAATATGCTTTTGTCTTGGTGAGATAATTTTTTACGGTGCCTCTATGTCAGTTTGCAGGAGTTTCTTAATTTCATTCCAGTTGACTTCGTGTGGTATCCCTGGGTTCAGTAGGGTTCTTAGAAATTGCACGCAAACGGCACTGTTCTTGATGAGATGCTGATGTTCATCACTTCTCGAATTCATCTAGTCTTTCCCAGTGAGAAATAGTAGCGGAAGTGGCAATCAAAGCATAGTCTCTCAAGGTCAAAGTGACTGGGTGTATCGGTCATGTGATTTGCACAATTGGATGCAATCAGTCCTCCAGTCAAAATCAGTTCTTCCTCGAGCCTCCTTGATGGAGGCCTACAACATCCGTGAGGAAGGTATTATTCTGAATTCCCCTTCGCGGATTCCTAGGCGTTAGTAAGCCGGGTTCTCGTGAATTGTATGCGGATGGGCTGTGTCGTGGTCCTCAAGCGCAATGACCGTAGCATTCTGTTTTGCAAATTAGACTATATGTTTCGAGATAGGATTTGTCTAATATGGTTGGTTTTACTTTTTTCACAGCTAGCCTTTGTTGTTGTTTCAATACAAGATTTTAGTTGAAGTTCTTTCTTCTACTTTAGTAAGGGACTAATTGGTATCTGACGAGAGATGCGATTCTCGGGGTAGAGCGTGAGTGTCCAACTGATGAAAATAACCTAATAGTGGTTGGAAGTATTTCTTTGGAGTTTAGAAATAAAGTATAAACACCAGGTAAACCTCACAGCTGCAACAATAACTACAGTACTTAGAGTAGCGATAAAAGAGGAAACCATAGTATCAACCTATACCACTAAAAAGCTGACCATTTGGAAACGAATTAACTTATTGGATACAGCGTAGAATAGGGCGCAGAAGCAGGGTCCATCCACTTGTGAATTAGAATGTGCTACTCAAAATTACAGATGGTAGTTATAGCAGAGACTAAAATCGCAGCAAAAGTGGTAACGAAGCTACAGAAGAATGAGTGGTGAATATTTCGGAAGTACCACAGGACAGACATTAACGAAACTTCTAACAATTAGGTTGACCTCACCAACGTAACAGACAGGCAGCAAGATAGCACGAATCAGGATCTCTAGATCAGAATGTAAATCGGGACAGCTGGTTCCACATAAAGAGAATTGTGCACACGGAAACAGACTAAATGGCCATAGACAAAAGGCCAAAAAAGAGCCGAAATATGCCGTTAGACGAAGGATTGATCTTGTCGCAGTACGAACGTGAAAATGAACTGTTTAAGCGGCTGCACATTCTTCGCCATATCAAATTGTCTGGCTGAGCAAACATTGGTGTGTCTCATCCGTTTCGTTTTCTTGCTACAAAATCAAAATGCAACACTTAATTATTGAAGGGAGCTCTCTGAACAAATCACCAGCTAATCACAGTCCAAGAAATGTGAAAACTAAACGGGAAAATGCAAATCAACTGCTCACTGATCAGCTGGGACTGAACGATTGAACAGGTCGGACTACTACTCTGACTGTCCTACAAGACAGTTTGGTGATTCAGATGGCAAAGTTCAATCCAGTCTGTTATGAGCAATAAAGCCCAAAGGGGTAATGATCAAGTGAGTGACCAGTTAGAATCGAGTGAGAGAAGGACATACCATTCGGGAGAACGGGGATCATGTTGCATCCAACAACTGACTGCCAATAGAACCGAAACCGAAACTAGTTAATTAGTGGCCTCGACGAACCAGCGCCAGAAAAGAAAATCGCTCGTAAAGAATTAGCTGGTCAGTAAAGAAATAACACTAGGCTGCTCAGTGGAAAGCCATCGGTTGGATTAGGCATTAATTACAGAAAATAAAACCTTGAGGATTAGTCGTGTTTAACGAGAACGTTTGAGATACAAGACTAGAGTTTCGTAAGAGACAAGGAGCAAATGTGTAGCTCCGTGGTAAAAGAATAAAGGAATTTCGTGCCACAAGATGTCAGTTCCACTTTGTCTTTTGATTCAAGAGTGGGTTTCTAGTTCTTGCGAAACCAAAATACAACGGGGTAGTATAGTGTGAACCTATCTTTTCACAAAATGGCCTGGTGTTTGAAACCTCTTCTGACCAGTGCTTACTGATGAGCAGTGTGAACTACTTGACCTGCTTTAGTTACCAGAAAACATGGATGGAAACTGGTTTGCTGAAGACAGCTTTCAAACAATTTCAACACAGGAACCCAGGAAAGCATTTGACTTGAATGCGTGACCTTTCTAACATTATGTCTATCTTACCGGCTGTCTGTTCGCCGAGGAATAGACCTTTCAAAATGGGGCACACAATGTGGAAATAACCACTTGTTTGGTAGCCACTCTTGAGAAAATGGTGAACTCTAAACTATTGTGATGACCTACATATTATTACATAAGATAATCAAATAGTGTTTTGCGTTTCCAATGTGCACCGCATGTTTGGCTCGCACCTTCCGAGTCCAATGCATATTACCTGCTTTGGACACTGTTCTCACGTCAAGATTACGACAAGTTTCATAGTCACTGATTAGCTGTTATCAATTCCATCTTAAGGAAGAGAAGGAAAATAATTTTCTCCTTTATTTCTGGTTCTCTGACCGAAGCTTCAGAAGACTTGCCCATTAACCAGATCAGTCGTTGGGTAAGTGGATCACGCTGACCTTACCCAGGAAGCCCAATACCCCTTACATGGACAAATATATTGATTAGGATTTCGTACAACGATTCTCCGTCATGGACCAGGCACCCTTACTCACTAACCCACCACTACCCGCCTTAGCAAACAGTGCTTGAAGGTGAAGTCATTTTGGGGTCATGCGAAACAGCAGGTATAAAGAACTATATTGACAGTCTTTAGCTTTTGATCCAATGATTTGTTATGTGCAATCATAAATTTGTCTATTAACACAGATTTTTTTGGATACTATGCCCCGACGTTTAACAGTCAACGCGTTTTTCTGGGCTCGCAAAGCATGTAATTAGGGCAAGCAAAATCAGTGTGCTAATGTGAAAATCCCCTGGTGTATTCAACATGAGCAGGGATTTAAAAGACAATCGAGACCAATCGATTTATCCCAGACAGTGTACCTCGAAGAGTGCGAACTGCTATTAAGTTCACCCTTGAACGAACGGGAAAGACAACCAGCTAGTTTCGAAACACAAAGTCCTTAGTCGTGATTGATGCACATGCACTGCTGTATCACATCAGCAGTACAAGATGAGATCGGTGCGCTGGATGACAGATTGTCATATTCAGGATCGAGGGGAATGAGCCAGATATCACGTCATTTGGAATCATGAACTGACACTGTGATGTCCAGAAACTGGAAGTTGGACTTCCACGGCCCTGATAGACTCACTTACTACTGGCACGAATTCATGAAGAGCGAGCTGAATTTGCATGTTTGAACCTTCAGTGATGGCTGTGTGACGGTCTGACGTGCGATTCTTTTGTAGTAAAGATTTCTTCCAGCAATACAAGAAGAGAAGCAGATGGTTGACTGCAACATCAAATAGTTGACTGAATGTATTCTCCCAATGATTCCGAAAAACTGACAAAGGCCCACGAACTTCCAACATGACAGTGGGGCCATAAACGTAGCCAACCTAACCTAAAAGTGGCTACTGTGTCGGAGCATCAAGACCGTGGACTGACCCGGTCACAATCCGTACCTGAAACCGATGAAAAGTGACTAGGGTCCATTAGTAAGGTGAATCCATGCGGATAGATGAGTCTAAGGCACTCTGTGAGAGCGGATATCCGTAATTCTCGGCGAATAAGACAGTAACTGGAGACCATCGAGAACATCACTAGAGACATGCGTGAATGTTGAGTTATTCTTATGAACCATAAAGACTACTGTGTTTCGAAACTAGCTGACTGCCTTTCCCATTCGTTCAGGGATGAATTTAATTGCATTTTGCACCCTCTGAGGCACATTTTCCAGGATAAACTGATTCATCTGGGTTATCTTCCAAAGTCCAGGGCATGTTAAATACATCAGTGGATTGTCACATCAGCACATCTGTTTTGGTTTCCCCAAGTCTTTTTTTTAAGGGAAGGGCAGAAAAACCGGATAGGTTTATTAGCATTCCGTGAATTGTAGTGGTGGTATCTATAACTCAGACTGATAGGTCTCGTGATCTGCAGAAAAGTGATCTCAAACATTTGGTCACCGAAGGAGACGAAATCCTCCATCGGCAGTTGATGACTTCATCTCTACCGGCGACAAAATAACTTCCTATATAGACTCCATGTTCAACAATCAATGAGTGAAACAGAGGTCATTATGAATCAGCATATGATTTGTGACGGAAAGTGGATCAGTCATTGTATGTCTATTTAGTGGTTCACAATAAGACAAACGAAGCGTTTTCACAGCTATTATGTCCATCTGCATTGACTCACGGTGTGGAGATGTACCTAGGCCTGCTTTTCTGTCTTTGGACCTATATAAGAAAAAGGAAAACCTAGAGTGGTGCAGCAGAAGTAACCAGTTTTTACGTCTTCCTTTCTCACACTTGCATGCACACATGAACACGAAACACCTATTTTATGAGGGTCATTATTCATCAACAAGATAATAATGGTGTGTAACCCGTTCCGTTTACTTCACGTAGTCCTAGTTAGCCGCCTGTCGTCTGTGGGTTCTTTTTCTAAGATTGATTGTGTCCGACGCCGGAGTGCTTCATCCTGACCTTATTGTGCTCGCCGTGGTTACTGTTGTTGATGCTGCTGATGGCGCTGGTGTTCCTGTTAACCTTGTTGGTGTTGTTGATTTGTTCTTTGTGGTGTTGCTTACGCGAGACGTGGTTTATTAGCGTTGCCAGCCTCGCAAACTTGTCACATATAGATCGACTCTAAATCTGACCACGATATGTCTGTTCATCATTCATACACATCTATATGCATTATATGTTGGAAACATCTTGCAAGTGTACATGTTTGTTGTATGACTTCTTGGTTTAGCGGAAACGACTATATTCCAGAAGCCAAACAGCGTTAGATGTATGGGCATGTGTTCTCGGATGAGGGACCATTCAGAAGGACGCACCGGATGGCAAGAGTGATCAATAATTCGTCACAATCTGTAGAGATTAGTTTGGACTGCGAAGGTCAAGTGGACGCATGGCTGAGAATGAAAAAAGTGTTTTATGATTTCGAATGGATGACGAACACTAGGAACGAGACATTTCTGATCGATGAAATAGAATAGCAGCTTTGTCTCATGAGGACTAGCAACAAAGCCGTTGATCAGCCGAAATAATGCGTCACCCCTCAGGTCAAAGAGGGAATTTCGGGAGTGGTGATTCGCTCTTTTCACTTTGTCATGCAAGCACCCAAAGAAAGCTCAAAATAGCGGAATTATTAAAACGTATAATCAAACTAGAACACAAGAAAACACAAAGAAGTAAAGAAATAAAAACACAAAAGAGACTTTAGTGCTTCTAAACTACCTCTTATTTTCAGTAGGAGACTCAGCGAACAACAAGTTATCTGCTTAACATGAGTAGCTTTTACTAAATAGCAGAAATAACTAATTGGTGGATGATTAAGATTGTGTTGTGATAATGGATCATGCGATACGCAATTCATCACTGAATTTACATGAGAGTTTGTATAACTGTTCCACCTACTTTGTCAAGAAGCGTCAGACGCACTGTATATCTACCGAGTCCCAACTTGGATTCGAACCCAAACTCGAGAACTCGTAAACTCGTATTCTAATCAATAATCTGTCTGGGCTGGTTCCCATCAGCTTGCTTCTTCTAAATAATGCGTAATAAGTGGTCACTCACACTACTAGAGACCCCATTGGTGAAAGACTTCCATCGATGAAGTGTGTGATAAGGAAGGATAAAACGGTTGTAGAATTCTTCGGTAAATGGACCGCAGTGACTGAAGCATTCTAAAAAGAATTAGTTGATCAGCTGTATGGTTCCTTGAACGATAGATTGATTGAGTGATCGATTGATCGATCGACTGTCAGATTAAATCGTCGGTTGATTGTTTGTTTGGTTGATTGTTTGGTTGACTGAATAAATAGCTCCTTCTGTTATTTATTATTTTACTGACTGACTGACTGACTGGTTGATTGATTGACTGATCGATTGACAAGCCAAATGTGTGGTTCAAGCTCAGGACGGAATAATGTTCAACTGTTTCGTAATACAAATAATAAATCCCCTATTATGGTTGTTATTAAGGATGAGAGGAACGTACGTTTGTTTCCCCACTCCACACAATTCACTTCTCCACGGCACATTCTAATCACGTGATACCTTAGTAATATCAATAATTATTCTTCTCAACGTGAACTATGATCCAACCGGTGATTCCACCTTATTGAACAATTTAGAACTAAAAGAAAAAAACGTTTATACAACCACAGATTGCACTGTGGACTTCGTGGTGATGTTGGATTTATAGAGGGATTAATTGAAGGAACACAAAATTCATTTGAACTGAAATTGTGCTCCTCAGACATAACACATTTTTAGATTGATTGATTGTTCTTCTTCTTCTTCCTCCTGTCGCTTTTGTTGTTGCTGTTGTTGCTGCTCCTGCTGCTGTTGTTGTTGTCGTTGTTGTCGACAGAGCCACCACTGCAACTCTCAGAAATGGGCAGCTAAAACATTGAACGAAAAATATCACTCAAGGCTATCAACGACCAGTCTCTCAGTTTTGATCTCTCCTGAATCGGATCAGGTTTAAGATCATCGAACTACACTTTTCTCCCCCCACCCCCCACCCCTCAGCCCAGGGACAAATCCGGCCCCCACCCTACAGGACACAGCACGAGTTGGGAGTCGGTAATTTGTCCTAGAGGATTGACGAATAGTGTAGTGCCATGTCACGTGCGAGTGAGCTCGCGGATTTGTGCATGACAAATATCAAACAAGCATTGCTTATTGCAACCACTAATACATGTACGGTAAAAAGGTACACGACTGGACAATGAGCTGATCGTAATTTATTCGTGATCGGATTTACTATTTCTTGGAAAAAGAATTAAGAACTAGTGTTACTTTTACAAAACAAGCAGATCCAAAGCATGGAGAAGAAATCAGTAATCAGCTTGTGCTCTGTGTTTCTCTACAATAAGTAAAAACGAAATAGAACCACAACAGATTCTGTGTTTAGTGTGAGCTAGAATTTACCGAACGTTGTGATTCACGATCTGAGTGCAATTGTGTATGTGCATATAAGGTGTGAAATTGGAGTTTCGAACCCAGTTATTGATGGTCAGTGAGGCCTTTCCTTGTCTCCCACCTCGTTTCTAGGTCTGGTCTGGTCTTGTCTGGTCTGGTCTGGGGGTCATTTCATGTTCCCTACTCGAAATCGCTCCATCGTAGTTGCCTGATAGCAAATTATATCTCCGAGCAGTGAAATCTACGACCTGTTCGCTAATGGACACATTTGAATTGTGATGATGCTATAAACGAGGCATTACGAAATTTAAGTCTCGATTTCTTTGTGTTTGTTTAAGAGAATGGTGTTTTTCTGCAGATTTAAGAACCCCAACAAACAAAGTGTGACTCGAAGCAACATAACGCATGTAAGGATGAAAACCATTCAGTCTATCCGACTGACAGGAATCAACTCTAAAACCTTCACTAATGTTTCCTAACTATTACGAATGTCCTTTGATTGCTAGAACAGGACATACTGTCTACATCTCACTTGTCATTAGAGCACTTGTTGAAATGAGCTTTTTGCTGTTTTGATTCTCACTTTTGCCACCGATTTCTCCATTTTGCTGTAAAGGAATTCACATAGAATCACGTTACAATAAATGAGTATTATTGTTGTTGATGCATATTTCCAGCATGCATATCTTTTCATAAGTTTTCGACATGACAACCGACATAGTAATTAGGACTTGTGGTATCCTGCTTTGCGATTCAATCGAAGGTAAAACCTAAAACCGTTTATCGTTTATTTAATTCCTTCGTTTGAATGCCTTCCTGTTTAACCTGGTTTCATAGCCACGGGCCCATATTAACCCGAGTTTCTTGCTTGACTTCCGTCTTGTGTTACGTGGTTTGACGGATAGAAATGTTTGAATGAAGTTTACAGTCTGACACTGTATTACTCAGGCCAATCCGGAATACCGTTTGCACTGAAATAGGTCTTGCCTGGAATTACTCACACTAAGAATTGGGAGAACCAGAATCGCAAGTACTTAGACTTTTATGTTTATTTACCGCAAACTCATTTGTAAATTAAGCCTGGTAGAGGAGAGTTCTGTGTTCTTTCTTGATATGAGTAGTATGGGGTTATATCTGGATGACTGGACAAAATTTTGCCGTAAGCACAAGACCGGTTTCGCAGTTACTGCCGTTCATCAGGTATGCATACCCGGTACTCTTCCGCTCAGCCATCCTTATACTTGAGCACTCGGAAGTTGGTTTACAGCTGTAATCTCATTCGCATCGAATGGAGCATACATGGACTTTCTGAAGGTTAGTCGCTTTAACCGACGAATTAGCTTTGGAAGAATCACCGTGTGATTTAACAATGGACTCCCGGTCCATGCAAGCTCCATTCCATTCAAATGAGATTACAGTGCTGTGTCCGATTTAAACAATCGTGCGTACTTCGCAGTCAGTCTATGCCCACCCGTCTCATGCATCGATGTACGCCTGTTGACATTTAACCATGCTTCAACCAGGACAACGCAGACCGATCGATCCTGCAGCCAATCGATTGTTCTTGCTTGGCCTTCTCTCACTTACTTGCTTGCCTGATTACTTGCTTATACAGTTGCCCGTTTGCTTGCTGTTTGCTCACTGGCTACGGTTTTGTGTTTACACTCAGATAAATAAGTGCATTTCGAACATTATATGTCCCGCTACTAACTACGAACACAACAGGGAGCACCACTGGTAAACAATGCAAAGATAATCACCAAAGTCTTCTTCTCGATTTGGTTGTAATGATGTGTAGCGGAAGATACTGACGTGGAATCTTGTGGAATAGCCTTCTGAGCACTATCCGCTAACCGGTACAGGATTACTACTCCTATACCGTAATCAGAAGCATCTGCTGCTACAATAATGTCAAGTGATAGCTCGTAATGTATTGATACCAAGGAAGGTTACAAAACATTTCTGTTTGATTCGAAAGCACTTTGACGGTCATGTGTCCATTTCTACCGATTAGAAGGGGAGAGTAGTTTGTTTAGAGAAGCTAGAAATATGTGCATGTCCGGTACAAACTGATTGCAGCAATAGACCATGCCTAAAAGCGATTGAAATGGATGGATGCCATTGGGCGCTGGCACGTCACACATGGGTTTCACTTTTCTCTGAAACCGAATATCTATCGGTAGCATCAGCAACAAAACCCAAATACATGGAACAGTTAGCGAAGAAGGAACTTTCTTCTGAGTGAACGTGAAGACCAGACTGTTGTATGCCATTTGATACCTTGTTCAGATGATGGAAATTTTCATGAACATTTGTGCTCTCAGTGATAACGTCATCCTGTATAAACTGCTGAGAAAAACAACTCTACAAGCATGGTGTCCGTAAATTGCTGGAATTTGGTAGGTGGATATTTAGGGCCGAGTGGTAATATGTTACATTTGTATGGCAGCTTGTGTGTATTTATGCTCAACAATTGTTTCGATTCGTCTTCGACTTCTATCACCAGATAAACGTGAAAAATCGGTCATGGAGAATAAGCTCCCACCGTCTAATTCAGCAAAAAGACCCCCGGAAACAGACAGAGGATACTGACTTATCTCCAAAGCATCATTCAAACCGGCTGGAAGGTATGTGCGCGTGCGCTGTGTACCGTTCGGTATCTTAGCAGCTACTGTCGGTGCTGCCCACTATGAATAATTTACCAGGGATAATAACACCGGCTTATTGCGAGCCAGTTAACTCTTCTCTCCTCTGGTCACCGATAATCCATAGGACTGGTCTCGTTGGTCGGAATACTGCTTTAGTCTCCTTTTTTCAGGTACAATATTGCTTTTGCTTTGGTTCATAATCTCAAACTATCGAGGAAAACTGTGTTATGTTCCGTGTGTAATGTTGCAATAAGCTGAGTTACGTTCCCACTTTGGTCAATGGAATAAGGTGCCGGCTCTTTGATTGATGAAATATTTTTCACGTCGATACTGTTTGAATGGCAAAACTTGTTAATAAGTGTCCCACTAGTACATTGTATGAAGCCGCTGTGCACCAATCAGACTACGGGAGCAATCATTAACAACGCATACCGCTGCGGAGAATCAATTCCCACGAAAATTGCATTCCCGGCTAACTACTGCCGTGATAACCATTTGGTTACCTGAAACATTGAATGTTACGTTGCATGTTGGTTGGAGAGTCGGAAGACCTAGAGCTCGCCAATGGAGACTACGTCAGACTGGAAGACTAACGGAATACAGTCCACAGTAAGATACATAAATTTGTATCTGGGTGAGAGTTCAGTAGTAGAGGATAGACCAACAACAAAATCTTAGGGTGCATTCCTTTCTATCCGATATGCGTTTGTTTGTACTGGTAGCACGTTTGTTTATATTATTTTCACAACAAAAATGGCAGATTCTGTTAACATATAGACAGAATTTCACGAAATGCCAGTCTCCGCCTTTCCAACTTGCTGTAGGAAGCTTTGATTGATTATTTTGTGACAAACAGGGAGCTCTTTGTTGTTGTGTTACAACCTGTAATGGATTATCATATGTCTGCCGGTCCCTTTACAGTCAGTTCTGAATCCAAATAACGTTTGTGATTTGATGGCTTTCCTCAAATATGGTCTGAAGAATGGGGTTTGGGTAGCTTTCCAGTTGAGGGAGTACATGATGGCGCATCTTTGCATTTGATTGCGATTGTAAACTACTGACAAACAATACACTTTGGAATGGATCCATTGATGTCCTTCAGATTGAATCGTTCAGCTTCAAGGTTGAGTTTGTCAGTATATGCCACAAAATTCTCTTTGTATCTTTCTGACTTGAAGGCTCTGAAACCCCTTGCGAAAAAGAGGCGGCTGTAAGGAGGATACCTGTATGAGATACTTTACTTTTCCCGGAAATTTTATATCAACTTGTTTTTTAGGAGTGTTAGAAATGACATACCTCTAGTGTTTTACTGGACCAAGTTTGAGCATAAGTAACGTGACCTCGTTGATGTCTTCCCGTGAAGGACAATCCGGGCTAAATATATCGTCAGATCTTGCCTACCAGGATTCGAATATGATCTCTGATTCTGGGTCAAATCCGATTTCCGTGGTGGAATTGGCAATGTTATCATTTGTTAGGTCTGTATTTGTGGTGTGATGCGATGAACTTTGGTCCGTCCTTTTGCCAAGGACTTCATGTCTACTTTGTGTTTGATTCATTTATATGAAATTATCCATTTGGCTGGACATGATTCTGTTTTGCTGTGAACGTGTGGGTTTGTCACCGTTGCCATTGATAAGATTCCAACCTAATCCAGAGAAGAGAACATAATCACACGGGAGGCCTGAGTGTATTCGAAAGAAATGAAAAGTGCTTACGTCTGTCGGTAAAACGCAGAACAGAGCATCAGGGATATCAAAGGTCAGAAAAACTATCCATTCACACTCTGACTGGTTCCCTAGTAGACTTTACCACTATTCGGTTACGATTCGCCAATTTCAACTTTTTCACTGCTTGTATAGAAGTTTGTATATCTTTACCGTTCAAGAGATTCACCACCAAATGAATATTATTAGAGTATATTTGTCCGGAATGCCGATCCCGTTCAGAATCTACGATATTTCCACCCTTAGTTACTTTTTCAGCTGCATGGTAGTACAAGACAGATTTTGCCCGAACTATACTCATACTTGATGACAGCAGAAATCTGTCCGAAAAACTGATATAAAAGATGTCCCTAAAGCGTTTGTGACATGAGGGATAGATTCTGATGCCTAACACAAAGAAGTACTACTCATATCTTTTGAAGTATTTTTCAGCACTAGTGTTGTTCGCAGTTGATTTGGTAGGGCACTAGGACCAAGTAAATTGCGGCTGTCCTGGCCTCGCGGGTGGAGGCATGCCCTTGAGCTCTGGGATGCTGAGGCTTACTCTGGTTCGCCTCATTTTGTCACCGAAGATGTCCACTGACTGAACTTTTGATCGGCTACGGTAAAAAGACCATACTGGTGAAATTTAGGTTATTATTTCTAAACCAAATCTTGCTCCCAAAGGTCACTTGTTCATTCTACCCTGTTCCACTAGCTATGACCCCTTTTCAGAAATAATATATCCTGGCTGTATAACAGAAAAGGAAATTAGAAGCGTATTTGTTTAGTTGACTGTCCTTCGGACTCCACCTTTCACGCACAAACCTCAGGTCATCCGACCAACCTGCACTCGAAAGCACCAGACTCGAGTTTCGCTCTTGTTAGAGCCCATTAGTGGTGCATATCCTCTGCCACACACAGGGTTTGAACCCGGGTCCTTTCACCTCGAAGGCATGTGTGTGATACCACTGCGCCATCCCGCTCCCGTCCGGATTGGTCCGAATCGCCGAGGTAACCTTGTTCAGAAGAGTATTCGTCTATTTCACTAGGGTTAACAGTCCGAACATAAAACTCTGTAACATGAAAATAATTGTTATCGCTGTATTATGAATAAAGATTATTCCTTACTATGATGTGAACTTTCAAACCACCGAAAACCGTGGAAGCTCTGTACAGCTTTGTTTTATCCTCGAGGATTCCAAACAAGAATGAAACAAGGCTGTACAGTGCTTCCATAGTTTTCGACAGTCTGAATGTTCACACTGCACGATGAATCGTACCATGTAAAAATCAAATTTCCTACTACTAATTCAGATTGTGTTGGCTGTCATTAGTTTGAAGAAAGGGGTTCAACTTCAGTTTACCGGAAAACCTTTAAACCCGAAGATAACACACATTGCATTCTTACAGGTTGACAGATGTGGAACGATGAGTGATTTGGACTGGTGTCAAAAAGTTGCTGTTTCTCAATCTCTCTCTCCCTCATTCACACATACATACATACATACATACATACATACATACATACATAGGACTACTGAGCCCATGTTCAAGTAGGAATGCCACTGGGTATAGGAACACAGTCACCAGCATATCCGCTGAGGTCCGGAACGTCACGTGGTACCAGTTCACCTTTTTCCTGCCTTCTGTCTCATCATGACAACACTGAGAATAACCAGCCAACAGGGCGGAATAGCCACTGAACTTCTCTTTGTTTTAGTAGAGTGCTTGTGTGTGTGTGTGTGTGTGTGTGTGTGTGTGTGTGTGTGCATGCGTAGGTCGACTGAGTTGAGGAGGGGAGAGAGGCCGAAAAAGACTTTCAGTCTCAACAGCCTGCGATCTCCTTTACACTGTCATCTGTCACCTTCAATCAAAAACTGAGCTATGCATAATATGATTCATCATGCATCTTGAACGCTCAACTTGTCATAGAAAACCAAGGGAGCACTGTACAGCTGTTTCATCCTTGTTGGGAGCTATGTCGTGGATGCACGACGGCGGTGCACCGAACTTCCGATCAAAAACGCTGGAAATATGCACCGACTCTCATTGATGTATGAGCTGCTGAACTGATTCAATGGGGTCCGCTACACACAGCTCAAAGATGGGTAATCCAGTGTAAATTCACGCAACAGACGTGTGCCTGTGTATGTATGTGTGGGAGCCTGCGCTGCTGGAGTTCCGAGACTAAATGTTTTTTTTACTGACGTGGTCTGAAAGATGATTGGTTGGGTTCGAGATCTGGCACGACGAACATGTTCACGTGATTTCACATCTCGACCACGAAGGACGGCAAACCGATATCCCGTGACGGAATATTGAGGTAACTTCGTGGTACAGTATGCTGTATGCTATTCGGCAGTAGGGAGTGATGTGGTCGACAAATATCATAAACACCAGAGTGATACAAAACGCAATAAAGTCAGAGCTCAGTGGACTAAAACAAGAAACAATGGTGAACGCAAATGGTGACAAGAATGTTCAGCGGAACAAGCACCACCTTGTCGTTGGTAGTATATATTTTAGTTTTATCCTAATCAATTAAGTGTGCTCCAAAGATGTTCTTCAAAATAAAGGAACTTCTATCCCGATCATCTTGTCAGATAAGGCAAGCTGGATCAGTTCATTTGGTGATTACCGGGAAGCCATTGATAGAAAATGGCCGCGGTATCTAATAGTATTGTGAAGATGAGGAGGAAACAGTAAAGCTGGAAATTGATATGATGAATCAGTTAAGGTTTATGTTGGTTACACGTAATGATGGTTTTGGTGGCAGCTAGCCTGACTATCGTTAAAGTTAACTGGTAACCAGTCAGGCTCATAATTAGTTACCTTGAGGGAAATGTCTGAAGTCGTTGACCCAAGTGGAGTTCTAACCCAATTACGAGTCACCAACGGTAGACTATTCAGATAGTAAGTGTTGTGTTCTAATTCATTCCAGAAGTCTGAGGTAACTCAGTGAATGCATATTGGTAGGAATGTGTGCAGTCGTAGGAGACGACGTTAAATTTCTTCACAAGGACATTTTAGCTGCACGCTGAAAGAAACAGCTTTGCTTGACGAAATGTTACATGGAAAATCTAGATTGAATTACTTTAGTTGGGCGTGAATTTTGTTTGACTCATCTACTGTTCTGAACAGAAGGGGTTTGTCCAAGTTTGGATCCGCTGACCACCATGGCTGGTTCAACTGGCGGATCTAAATGGCTGAATTGTGGACTGAAGATTCGAATAGATTTTTACCGACAGTAACTCGTCGCAGGTACCAGCTAGTCCGTTTTTACGGGTGGAGTGAATTCAATAGGTTCTTTACCGAGAAAGATCGGATAGTTATTCCATAAGCGTCGATGCAAACGGCCTGGAAGGCCGCCGTGATACCATCGAGAAAGACAATTTCTTGTTTTGCAACCCATATTGAGAAAAAGAAAATTTCATTTGTAGAAAATAATAGCTAGGTTATACTGGCTAGTGCTGAGCATCAGCTAATTTGGGAGGAGAATGTTTTTGACGGGTGCTGTTCATATGCCTGTAGATTACAGTTGTGTCAGGTCTATCGAGCAAAATCTGTTAACCGTTTGACCAACAGTTATAACGCAAGACGGTGTACACGTAGATATGGAATTATTACGGATTCCCGATTGTGCTCCCCCGACGTGTACGTTGAGATTGCGTACATTTCAATGATCAACAGATTAATGCAAGTTATTAACGATTATCGGTCTTAGAAACCGAAGTTATATGGAAAGGAATTATTTACGTATGCATACTACTGTACTACAGCATAGCCATAGTAATGAAACACACTTTCAGGTCCTACTACCATAAGCCGTTGCTGGTTATCGTGGGGTGAAAAATACGTCAAACTATGTATCGGTTATCGATAGCGTCTTGTGGTCCAACCTCAATGTTCGTCAGACTGGCGTTAAGCGTCCAAATGGGAGGAAATGGTTGGAAGAGATGAAATGTTAAACGCGGAAAGTAAGAATGATATCCTCAGTTTTGTGGCGAGTTTTGTTTTAATTTACAAGTATTCAGTATATAAAAGGGGTTTGCCAACGATGATTCCAATAACCGCAGTGGTTGGTTCCGCGGACGGTGCTGCTGTGGCTGGTCGGTGACTTGGAGGAAATTTAAAGGTGGGGACCTCAGTAACTGCCAGAATTATGTTCGAAATGAGTGAAATGGACTGTTCAGCATGAAGAAATTTTAGTGAACCCCTAAGGATCAAGGAAAACGGTCAGAATGACCACACTAATATTCCTAATACTAAGCAATAACTGGGTAGGGGAAGCTTTTGGCGTGTCTCATCTCCATAACTGCTATAATTCTGAACCAGATTTCAGGAACCGTAGTGCAGCATACGAAAAACAGGTTCAGTTATGGAAGCCACCACCACCAGATTTCCTGTGAAAGGAACGTTTTGTAGCACGCAACGGTCGTTCAAACCGTAGGTAACAGAGATCACAAGTAAGCCGCGAGAAAGCACAGTTCGAATATGACCACGGAGATGTCTTAAATTAAGCTTCAGATCAGATTTATATATTTGTAGGTTGTATGCTTTTTACTACCTGTAATGCATCCTGCAATTAGCTGCCTTCACTATCCCAAAATGGTTTTGAAACTGTTAAAGTGCACGTATACGAGATAATTAAGGCATACGTGAAATAACATTCAGTTTCAGAACAACTCAGCACAGGTTGTACCATTGGGCATTTAGCTGTACGATTCAGCAACGTGCGTATCAGTTATCATGCACCCTCTTAAACTGACTGCAAAGTCTTAGCGCTCTGTAGGATCGCAGAACGCTACCACCGGTTATCGGGCACCCAGTTGAAAAACCCACAGAATTCTGAGTTGTCCGCCGTTGTATCCGAAATTAGTACCCAAAGGGTATTGGGTCACAGGACTAGTTCAAATTCATTTGAAGGTCACTGATCGTATGATGGCTGGTAAAACACGGGCGCAAAGGAGTGCATCTAATCATATTTGTGGATATGGCCATGTGCTTGCCTGTGTGAGGGCCTTGTGTTAGAGCTGCGGTGTGCAAGTGCTAGAAAGTACATCCTGTCAGTGAGATAGACCAGTTTACAGAAGACCTAAGAATAACTGAGATTGCTGAAGTGATCTAAGTGTTGAATATCTACAGCCTCGGCTTAGCGTACGGAGACCATCCACAATTTAGTACTGCACGCACTCTATTACGAGAACTAAAGGGTTATGTCGAGGGCTTCGGACTTTTCAAAAGCACATAACATGGATTAGCCACCGAGATTACTATGGTATATAGCTTTTACCAACAATCTTCATGGTTTCATTCATACAGGTTGATTGTCCATATGATTATTGGATCTGTTTCTTGAGGCAATCCGAAATTGTAGAAATCGTAGAATTCCTAATTTGTTAGTGCTGCAATGATGCACCAGAATGGGAGTGAAAACCTGTTCTCTCCGTGTTGAAGGAGATAGTCAATGAGCACATCCCAAGCTACAATGTAAAGACAAAAAAATGGCACTTGATGGATCGTGGTACAACCAGTGGTCGTGTGGCTGAGTTAGATTTCGCCCAAGAGAAGCGCAGAACTCCTCGGGAATATTATAAGGCCAGCAGATTATTAGCCAAGTCTATGAAGTGTTTTGATAAGACCTAAGCTTTCTGTCCTACAATATACAAGCCCTTTCTTCCGAATTTCATGTTTCCCCAAGATTTTGAGTCAAAAGCTTCAGACGATTGGCGTATTTGATAAATTTATTGCACAGATGTTGAAATTGGCTAGACGAACTTTTGTCTTTGTAATTAATTCCTCTTTCTTGAACTTTTCTCAGTATTTCACAACACAAGGGTGAAACAGAAAATTACAATACAATTGATGTTTTTCGCCTTAGTCCTGATGCGATCCGTAGATGAATGAATTTGTGTGGCCCTGGTCACCATGCCAAATTAGTCCGGAGTTTAAAAGTCCGAAATTGGTTAAGCGATAAATATGGCTCATTGTCAAACAGACGAAGATTTTTGTCTTTAAAAAATAATTGGTTATTCTACTAGAAAAAATCCCTTTTTTCAGATTGCCTCTTTTTTCTGCTTTACAGAAAGAAGCAAAAACGAAGTGAATATATATGGAGTGTGCTATGTCGTGTAAGTTACTTGTGAGCTTTTTGTTTTCTGATAGCATTCCCATCTAGTCTACTGATGAGTAGCGTAAACATGCATCATGGATCCCTAGTAGTCGTAAACTGTTTTCCCCTCTTCTAATGCACCAACATGATTTGTAGTTATGTTTTACGATAAACGTCGCATAAATATTCTATGGTGCTGTTCCTGACTTTGCTCTCTAGAATCGTACATTTTCACTGAAGAAAAAGCTTCCGAACTCTTCACCCGTGCATGGAAACGGCCCTCAAGCGGCCTGAACTTCTCGTCCCAGCCTCACTGCACCGTAAAACCATCGGACACAGCTGCTGCAACAACAAATTTATTGCCAGGTTCATTTGTCCACACTGGCATATGGCTCTTTTTTCGTCTTTCAGATACAACTACTTATACTTTGACTTTGGTAGTCCTTTTGTTTGTTCAAACTACAGTTTATTTTCTTATTATGTGAGTGAAGCCATTGCTTCATGTTAGCTGGGAAGCTTCTTGATCAACTGCCTGTACCGTGACCTCGCTGAGCCACAGTTTTGTTTGACTCCTTGTAGAGTGAACCATTTATGACTGCACTGTCCCGATTTAGCGGATAGCTTTCTGTACTGTTATTCTTGGTTGCAGCCCCTATCGTGCATATACCTAATGAGACTAAGTTTCTGCTAAATCACCAACTTAAGAAATCGGAATAATTTTTACAATGTCTAACAATTCAGCAGCCGAAGCACGGTGAGTGGTTGTCTCATCGGATGAAATGTTTTGGTTTATTTTGAATGCACATCTCAGATTTTAAAGTCGTATGAAGGCGGCCTGGTAAGTATCTATTTTTTGCGCTACTTTGAAGAAATATTTACCGAAAGACGGAAAATGCAGTGTATTCATTAGCGAGGGGAGGCACGACATGGTGCAAGTCCATTGAACACTTGATTCTGTGATAAAATGATTTCCTTGTCTTCTTCTGAATGACGGCATGATTTCCTCGTTATCCATGTACAATAAGTGTCTTAAGCAAAGTAGGACGCAAGAAACGAACATATTCGTCTTGGATAATAATTTTAGCTGTTTTAAAATGAGAATAGCAACAGCTAGAGAGTGACAGGTGTTTAATTCGGGGGATTTGATAAAGAAAAATCCAGAGCTGATTTGTGAACATGGGTAGAGAAAATTTATTTGCTTTAGTCTCCAGCCGATCGAAAGTCAGTAGTACACGGTCAACAAAGATGGCTAAATGTTGTAACCAGAAAAACTTATGAATTGCATCGCAGATCGTTTTGGCCTTCAAAGTACTTTCAACTTAAAGTGGTGAGGATTGAGGGGCTCTTTATTGAGTCCGTCATGAAAAGAAATTTCCGAAGAAATTCGTTTTAGGGAATTTCAGGTTGCACAACGCACCACCCCGGTTGGCAAGGACTGCTTTAGTCACGATCACCCTTGTTGATGGGGCATTCTTAAAGATACTACTAACAACGTGGAATTGGCCGTGCTCAATAGGTGAAGCTTTCATGTGCATCTTATCGACGTGGACAAATCTGTCCATTTGTTATACAATTTTACAGTGAAGGAAACAGTGGAAAATCCGGTGATTGTATTTCCACGACTTCCTGTTAAATATCACCATGTGAATAGAGTAAGAAATTTATTTCTTTTGTGTAGGGAAGAAATTGTCCCATATTTGCCACGTAATTTGGAAAATTTCTCTTGTATGTTGGAGATAGATCATTTCAAAATACCCAGATGTCTAGTGAATTTTTACAGTATTTGTTTACTACCCGTTATCGAAGTGGACTAACTTCGTGTAGACCTTTCACGATGTGATTAATAAAATTGATACTAAGCACCTCCGTAGGTGTGCCACTGGGTATTCAGAGTGCTACACGGTCATACGCATCACCACCACCATCGTGCTGTTTTAGATGTTCAATGCTAACCAACTCTGTGACGCAACACCAACAGTATTGTTCGTGACGCTTCGGCCGAAAGAAAGTAATTCGTAAATCACAATGCTACCAATCGCAAAGGACTCTTTTTACGCATGTTCTCGGTGATTCTGACTGACAGAGGCGTCTCAGTTTATGAAGCCACAAAGCTGTGCCGGACTTTGTCTCGTGTGACCTCTGCTGAATCATCACAAAGAATTGAGGATTCTTCCGCTGAAGTTTGAGTTGTCAACCCTTTTTGATCACCGTGATTACGGATAAGTAGTAGAGTTTCGTATACTTTCGCAATTCCTCCCTTGAGATCGAAGAATCCGGGAAAATGAAATTGCACTGTTTTGCTGCTGCCAAAAGTGACTATATTGACAGGAAGTCGGTTCACGGGATTGTCTTGCCGGTTTGGTGCAGAATACCACAAATATAGACAACCAAGGCAATGCTTTATCACTGCAATATACCAGTTGTTTATTTGGCGGTAGATTTGTCTGGGTTATGTAGGAGCTGAAGTGTTTCGTGTTCTGTGACGACAGTTAATTTCATTCCAAAAAGGTACTGTTGTAGTCCACGTATTTCCCCCAAAACAGCTAAAGCTTCTTTCTACTTCCGGGGGAAACCCCTCTGCATCAAAGGGAAGAAGCGTGACGCTGGTTATTGGATATTCATTCTGTTCATAAACTGTCCCCGTCCCTACTTCGGACGAGTCGGTAATAAGTACGGTTCGTTTAGATGACGCGAATGCAGCCATTATTGGTCGTTTGAAAATATTCTGTATAAGACTGCGTGACATCTCGTCACACTTCTCGGACGACTAGGCCAGGAAAGATGGTTTGGTTTTGTATCGTTAAGTTCTTAAAGAATCGGGATTGTTACTACAGGCATCTTAGGATTGACCGTAAGTCTCCGTGTTAGTCTCTGCTCACTTGCACAACCGCAGATCCAGAGTCAGTCGGCAATCTCCGCAAATGCACGGTGTCCGTCCATCGCTCTTCATCGTCACAACAATCGGAGTAGCCCAAGTGGATGAAGTTACTGTTTTGATCCGTCCCACTAGCTCTAATAAGAAAACATTTCTGCCCTCAGACCATCTGGGTTTCTGCACGAAATAGATCGTTCATATGAGATATATGTGTATCATAACCAAATCCTTGCATGCAAAACTTATTAGCTCAGTCATTATGGATGAGCTGCTCTTCCGGGTGGCTTGTCTGGTTGTAACCCGATTGGCTGAATCGGCTCCGGTCGGTTCAGACAACTGTTAGTCACCGATTGGTCCATCACCCGGCTTCGCTGTCCCCAATCTTGTCCTCAATTCCGGACAAGTGATGATTTACTGTCTGCTTGCCAGATCACCGATGTGCTTTGCTGAGTTCAACCTTGCTGTTGCTCCTGGGAGGGAAAAGTTGTACTGTCTGACCACATGACCATGGCGTTTATATCCATCAGTCAGAAGTGCAATAGCACCGTCTTGTTCCGTCTTGGTAAGCGCCTTCAAAACACCCTTCGGCTGACCGGGGGTAGTTACGCCCAGCAGTGCAAGGCGATAAACAGTAACGTCATGAATAGGCACTTCAGTTAGCTGAAGGGGCACACTGGACTGAATCAAGTCAAACACTGCTTTGGGAAATAATAGACCCGCGGCTCCCAGTATCCACAACGGGTTGAAGCCGCATGCCGCATTGAAATTAGATCTTTCTGTAAAGGAAGAAAGTGGTCCCACTCGCCATATTGCATTTGGACTGGTGACTTACCTTTACAATATGACCAGTCTTTCCACAAGAATCGCAAACTTCATTATGGGATCGGCAGGTGAAACGGAGATGGAATTCGTCATACGGAAAATAAAGCTTCAGCTGCTCTCATTTGTTTTCGGAAATCCTCTTGTTGGCTGGCTTTGGCTAAGGTTTTCGATGAGAACCTCCTGATCTAAGGGGATAAATTGGTTGGCAACGCATCACGGAATGTTAGGCCATCTCTTCGAAGACGTCGTCGAACCCCCCCTCCCAAAGTTGACCGGGCCTCAGAGAACTTCAGGTCTGGCTCTAGCAAATGCTTCTCCAGCAGCTCTGATTTATCCATGCCGGCAATCGATCGATCACGCATTAGGATCTCCAGCTGAACTCAGAATTTACACCTTGCAGCGTATCTCTGTAGAATAAAAATGAATTCACGGAACTTCATGCTGGAACCAAGGACCAGCAAGTGGAATTTTGCTCTCTCTGTCGCCTTGGAATTAACCAGAAAAAACGTGATCTAGGAGTGGAGCCTTCGACCTTTCGAATAGAACTGAGGCGGGTACTCTTGGGTAGCTAAGGTTTTTCATCAACGAGTACAATGAACAATCGTCAGCCGTCAAGAAGAACTCAGTCTGATTCTCCTGGTTCCTTGCTCATGTTGCACCATAGCTCGAAAAGTTCAAACCGACCGTCAGTTTCTGGTGCATTAACATGCAGGTTCATCTGTTCAATACAACGCAGCTCTATGCCTCGAAGCCAACTGTGGTGTTCACAGTGCTTCGAGTGACAATGTGCTGGAATCGCTCCAAACCAGGACTTTACAAACCGAAGTAGAGAGAAAATCAAGGCTGCTGAGCCTTTGAATATGGCCATGTTGTTCCATCTCGATCGGAATATAAATCACATACCCATGCACTCATTCTCTGTTTTACTGTTTTTTCGCCTTGATTACCACATCAGCTGTAGTGCCAATAAAATAATGCCTAAGTTGGTGAAATATCCTTGTAATTTACTGAAAAACTTCAAGAACAAGAACCCCCCCCCCCTTCGGAACTGACCTCTTTTGAACATAAGGCACTCATTATTGGGAAATAATTTTTTAAAAATCTAGAACTAATCAAAGGGAACACGGTGCAGGCTGGAAAATACCTGTTCTCAAAAAATCTATTCATACCATGTGCCTACCCGTTGTATTCAGCAACAACATTCGATTTCCACTGAGGAATTTTGAAGGTGCTGTCGGATCTCTTTAGGAGAAAGGAATACTCTCACCTCGGAGCAATTCACCTGAAAGAAACGTGGTTTCACAGTGATACTGACGATTAAATAGTTGCAATTGATGGTTTCACCGAATATTGCATGGACGGCCTTAGTACATATAGCAGGAGAGGTCACGGAGTTATCACCTATATCAACAACCGTTGATGTAAACAAGTCAGAATCACCTTTATCTATCCTACAATTATTTTTAGCTTTTCCATACACGAAAGCAAACCCAAGTTTTTGAGCAGTTTTCGATCACTTCTGCTAGTAAATGCATATATTTCCCTTAAATGTTGCACGACAGCCAGTCTGGACTCGTCGAATCAGTTTCACAATTTTTGGATAAACTATACCCATATTTCATTGTGTGTATTTGCTGGTGGTTTTAAACACTTTGATGTGAGCTTTCTTTATCCCTTTGGTTTGACGAACACTCTTAGATTTCCAACTAGATGAGAAGCTTTTCTGGACTTTCTTTTAGTTTACAGCCCAGGTCTTTTCTCCACTTCGAGTCACTCACCAATAGGCTCCTCTGACCACGTACTAATCAAAACCTCACCTAAGACCTGCAGTCATACCAATCTTACATACTTCACACGAGGCCATGATCGCCCAATCAGGAAGAGGCAGATTTGTCGAGAAAACATTTTAAAGCTACGGGAAATGGTTACTCAGACAGAATCCTCCACGTCCTCATATATGGATCTATCCGCCTCCTGGGATCATCTCATCGGATATTTAAATTTTTTGCTTCAATCTTTGCTGTCCAGTCAAAACTTTGTATTCGAGCTCTGATCATCTGTTATCTTCCCAGCTCAAGCAGCTTCATCGCAAGAAGGAATCCGCCTTCGAACATCATAACCACTCATCCATCAAGATTCCAACAAAATCAATCAAGACTGGGTTTTACCGTCTCAATTCTTTCTACTCGTGTACCCCTCGAACCAACAGAAGTCGTCGTGAAACATGAAAGCTCTTGAAAAGTCTAAGTGGCTGCTCATCCGTAATAAAATCTGTTATTGTTGAAGTAGACGAGCTTAACAAGTCAGTCAACAGAGCAGTAGGATCTCTCGTTCCTGTACTTATTGGAAAAAATCCAATCTCAGGAGCCTCCATTTTACATCCCCACCGTGGACATTTACAGGTAACTACTTCTCCTTGACCCCGGAAAATCACCTGGACCGGTCGGACTCAATCCTATAGTGCTCAGTGAGTGTGCGGTTAACTTCAGCCCCGTTCTCCCAGATCTTTTCAGCCAAAGTCTTTTGGGAAGAATGATTCCAGACCGTAGAAGAACAGAAACTACAATTCCAATTCCCAAAAACGAATCTTCGAAATTCCGTCCCAATGCGTGCATTTTTGTCTCTCCTAAACTCTTTGAGGGTTTGATTCTCCAAAGATTGAACGAAAACTTCGCTGTTTTCTATCCTGATCAGCTTGGTAACCGACAATCACACTCCTTCCTTGATGCCCGCGCCAACTTGACACATTCCATCCTGTCCGAACTCAGTAGAAATTGTAGGGAGGTAAGCATATGTTTCCGAGAATACACTGATACATTGAACTGCCTCGACAGGAACAAGCTGCTTACCTTTCTTTCCCCGTCCGGTGTTGAGCCTTCACTTGTCTCTTTGTTGGCAGATTACTTTTACCATTGCCAGCAGTTCACTCGCAATAATAGCAAAACTTCTTCCCTGGCTGCCACGAGCAGTGGCCTTCTCCAAGGGGTCATATTGTCCTCATTTTTATCTCCTGCGTACACTCCTACCAATCCCTTACACGAGAGTACTGTTCTCATCATATATGCGGATGATGTCATATTTGGTAGGCCATATGCTTGTGGTTCTACAATTCCAACCAACCCCCCCCCTTCCCGAAAAAAGGTATCACTAAAGTTTTAGATTTTTCTCATGCCCACAAATTAGGCCTTAACCCAGTCGGGCGCTCAGATATTGTACTTTCCCTTTTGAGCTCCATGAAGTAATCTGATTTTCAAAACGACTGCACTTTCATTACAGTAAACGAGGAACAGCTGAATCATCTTTATTCAGGGAAGTACCTTGGGGTGCTGGTCGACCGTAACCTCACTTGGTGCAAACATGTTGATTTAATTTTTGTGAGAACTAGACTCTTGTCTCTTTATGTTTCACGCCTTAAATTCAACTCCACACCCACCCGTCCTATTATACGCTTTATCTTTTCGTGTGTCCCACTTCATTGGCTAAAAGCATCACCCGCCATCTTTCCTGGCTTGTTAGTGAAGGACTTCAAGTTCATTGCTAGATCCCTTAAGATCTTATCATCTGCCAGTGGTATACCCCGACTGCATTTTGCTCACTTTATTACATCCCAACATAGCAAAGCTTGTCAAAAGCTGTCTACAAGGTTTTCCACTGACTGTGCTCATCCTCTTCAGAAGGATCTTGTGAAATGTGCATCCATGTCCTCCACTCGCTCTCTTTACAGACACCTTTAAGCACGCATCAGGGCGTACAGCAGTTCTAATATTCCTTATGTGGCAAGGTATTTGCACAATCCAGCCTCTGTAATAGCAGAACTAATACAACATTTGGAATAACACTGAGGCTTACTACACATTGACTCAGTATTCCATCTTATTCTGCATTGTTTAATTTTCATTTTCTTTTCGAGGACGTGCACGTGGTTATAAGAAGGTTGAACATTCATCCCTCGGGGTGCATAAAGCTACTACTTGACTTGACTTGATTTGACTTGAACTGTTAGTGAATTTTGCTGCACAGTTGATTTTCATAAGTATGCTACGTGAAAGGAAAAAAAATTGGTAAACCACGTTTCGACCAATCACGATGGACTTTGGTTTATCTGTTCAGGATAATTCTGATTGACTGGAGCTCCTCAGCTAACATGGCCACAAAGCTGCACCGGGCCGTGTCCCGTGTAATTCTCAATTAGTCAGAGCACGTTCCTCTGTCTATCGAATTCAGGATACAAAATGCAGTAGTCAGCGTAAACAAAGATAAGACGAGATGCGTAACCAAAAGGGTCGCAGAACATTAGTCAGCTTCCCTTCGTAATGCACTACCCGCAACACCTACAGTTCTATCCTGTACCACTTGGTTTACAGTGGACACGCAGTTAACCAGATGGCCATTTCCTGGAGGCCGAAGCGTTACGGTTAAGAAACAAATAGTTTTTCGTCACTCTGAAAGCCATAGCGGTTGAAATCATGAAGGCTGGTTTATCCAAGTAGGGCAGTCTAATCCTATCGGCATTATTGCCACTGCTGTACAAGGCGAACAGTCAAACCTCCATCTCTTGTACAGAATCTCTCTCTTTCTCCTAATACGAAATACAACACACTACTTCTCCAATATCATACTCCATCTGCCAGTATCTGTTCACACATTTCTCCCAATCCTCTGAATTCATATCTTGTTATTGATTCCCTGAATTCCTCAAACTGCATTTTTGTCACCATAAAAGATATGGCGTATCCACGATACACTCTATCAGCGATGCTCTCAGTGTATCTTTTTGTGCGTGAACCTTCATATTCAAGAGCCTGAAGATAGATTTTGGAAAGAAACTTTTTTAGCGGCACAAGCCTCTTCTATTTGTTGCATAATAACATCATTCCAAACACGTGAACTAACAAGATGTTACGAAATCGCTACTACTCGAAACTGTGCCTTGCGAAGAAACAAAAAGTTCAGCACTGCAGAACGGAAAGTTAGTTTTATTACGGGATCATTGTATATGCATATATATATATATATATATATATATATATATATATATATATATATATATATCCTACATTACAAACATTAGTAGGCTGAACACAAGTTTACACTACAGGTTCTCCCGTAGTTAAGTACTCATTGGACATCGTTCGGTGGCCACTGCCGAGCGTTTCGTGGTCACAATCTGTTGTTTGGGTACCATAGCCTACTGTACAGTTACCGAACCTTTTACACACACCATGCAGCACCCGGTCACATCACGTGTGAATTCTAACTGCCATTTACGGGACTTCGTAGGCTTGCATGAGCCACGTGAACGGCTCTGTGTTCGATGCACATCTGATCAACACTTTTCAAGTCATCAGCTTCGAAATCCGAGGAATTCCCAGTGGAGCAAATTGAGACAACCGACCTAAGCAAACAAATAAATACAAATTTGTGTCGTAAGCGGAAAACATTTAGTGTTCAAGACTGCAGAAGAATCACCCAGTGTGCAAGGAAATGTGAAGATCTAAAACGTTTTTCCTACCATCTCGGAATTAACATGGGAACCTACACTACCATCGCCAAACGTAAATTCTCGGATGAATTCGTGATGGAGCAGTGGTAGAGGAGAATCTCACAATCACTTAGGGTGGGATGAAGGAAACAGTGGAACTGATACACCTGAATCTAACGATCGGTTTATCTTCCATCGATTGTCTTCTCGATGATCGATGTTACACCATGAAGAATCTATGTATTTATCCGACCGGGTGAAACAGGACTGATGTCAAAGGAAGATGAGCTCTATATGTGATGTGGTAGATCCGTCTTACATTCTTTGTCTACTTGGAATCAATCATAACATATTGTTGCAGCGAAAGCTGTGGCAGCAGAACGATGCGAGTATCAAACCGATCGAGCCAACTTATCAATAGCAACAGACCAAATAAGGGAATATCCGAATTTATCCGAAGCTTCCTGCCACGGATGAAAAGAGGCATTTGGACTCGTAGGTGGATTCCAGTGGGATTTGAGGCAATCGAGAATATAGCCCAGGTAAGTGGCTACCGATTGAGCTGTCTACCCAATCAGTTAAACAAACCTAACGGAAATGGCAGACAAAAAGAACTCACCTAATGGCTGCTGGCACCTGGTCAGACCAAAGCAGAAATACTCAGGCAACTAGAGGTTGGATGTTGCTACGTCGTCATCTGGCAAAGGAACTATTTAAACGGTTGTACACGTTTTACCGACTTAACTTGTCTCACTTATCAAATACAGGCCTGCCTCACTCTTCCCGTTTTCTTTGTTAAAAGAGGATGTTCGCGGAAACGAGGGTGATCAATGAACGGTAAATCGTTCATCAGGACTTTGCTTTCAATCAACGGTGCAAACCCCTATGTTGCTGTTTGCTGTTCTACGGTGGGTACTCTATAAACCACGTCAAACTGAACCCTGAAATTTACAACAGCTTCCTGAGAAAGTGTTCCTCAAAAATAACAACTGAGTAGTCGAAAAACGGATACAGTATTCCAGTTCCAAAATGTTCTGGTTCATCGACGGGCGGGTGAAGTAATGCTTACAACCGGACGTGCCATCCGATATCTCACTGCCTATAGTCTCTTCTTTAATACAATCGAAGAGATATTGAGTGTCAGATCACTTCTAAAATAAAAAGGGGCTCTGATTCACAGCATTCCGGAAGATCAAACCACCGGTGAGCATAGGTTTTTGATGTTAGTGCAATTATTCAAACAAGCAATGGATCGGATTTCACCCTCTTCATGTGGTATATTTGAAAGACAAAATGTGACTTTTACTGAACCCTCCAAAAACTATTCTCATTTATAAATCTGGTCTTCTTCGATGAGAATATATCTCTGTAAGATAACTTGGAGATTTTCCTTTGTATTCTCTGCTTATCCAACTTAGTGTCTCACGCAGGGCTACCCAGTCCTGTAACTGGCAACTAGAATTCACACGTGACGTGACCGGGTGCGGTATGGTGTGTGTGTGTGTGTGTGTGTGTGTGTGTGTGTGTGTGTGTGTGTGTGTGTGAAAGGTTTGGTAGCTGTACCGTAGGGTATGGTACCTAAACAACAAATGGTGACCACGAAAAGATCGTCAGAGGCTTTTAGGAGACTGGAAAACCTGTAGAACGACGAGGTGATCTGAAGGGACACTGCTTCGTAATAAAAGTCAAATAAATATTTGGTTTTTCACAGCACTTCATTAAGTATTCTTGACTTATCCTGGTGAATACTTCTGATTTTTCCTTTAAAATATTCCCGAACACACTCTAGAAACACACAAATCGCTTCCGAGGACAAAGACACGAGTGATTCGTCTAGACTCCAATGGCGGTTTATGTTATCTGCTTCGTAATCGCAGGGTTATGACCAAATCTCAAGCTATTTCAGGTCACGTGATTCTACCGACTTGATTTACGACCCAGTCACATTTCTGGCTCAGAAACTGGGCTTGCAACCGGTACCACGTTAGACATTTTTTTTTCTTGACGGTATCGTGCCGACAACCTACAATTATGAACATGGGAATTGCATACTATCAGAGTCACGCCAATGGGGTTGTTTTTTTAGCTGATGACGCACCGGATATTGCATTCAGATAGATTCATTCCGTTCAGGATGTCGGCGTGGGGTAACATTTGACGGAAACCTATGCGTTTTTGAGAACGAAAAAAGTGGGATGTCATTTTATTTCATGAATAAAAGAAGGCACCTGGTTGTATCCACTAAAACTTGATGCAGTTCGATAACAAAAGTGGCATTCTGAGCTGCAGCACAAACTCCGTGGAAAACGTCTTTACAGTTCTCCCAAGAATCCAGAAGGCGTATGTCAAAAATACACACACACACTGTGCTGGACGCTTTCAATCGATTTATCGATGACTCGGTGATACACACTGTGCTGGAATACACAAGAGGTTCAGAATTATTTTTCTGGATGAACGGTCTGAAGGATTTTATTGGATTACAATATGCGCGTGGTGTATGTGGTAAAACCCTTCAGTTTCTTTCTTGTTGAGTGTCGTCTTTGGACCCCTGCTGCATCTGAAAGCAATAAACTGCGACAGGTTTTGCCTACTAAAACGTCATATTCTCTAGAAAAAAAGAAACAGACTTATTACTACTTAAAATAATACATGCCCAGCGAGCTAGATAAATCTGGTGTGAGATTTTCGATGCTTGCGGACACCGTCAAAGTATGTTTGCACTGCGTCACCATGTTTGGTACCTTTGGAAACGAGTTGAGATATGGTCAGCCTCCAGCTGAAGACGTCGTTTTTCGTTGATGGATTGTTTTGGGAACAAATGCTTCAATTTCACAACGGTTAACTCTTTCATCACACTTCAGCTGTTCCGTAGATACACCAAATCGCGTGTGTTTATGTACACGGTGTTTTGACATTTCGGGAATCTAATTTATCGAGTTACGATAATACAGTTTGGAGTCATTCGGTTACCAGAATACTGCTGGGTAAAGAATATCTAGAAAAAGTGCCCAAGCATTTCGTTTCAAGTAAAGGTGCGATGGATTCCAAGTGGAGTTTCTCTGTTACACTCCATTTCCCCAAATTATCTTTGGTATATTTGAAAAGATTCCAAAATGGGATTTTGAACGCGGTCAGTTTGCTTTGTTTGGGACATTTCTTTCCGGATTTATGAAGGTAGGTATCCGCACGGTCATCCCATCGTTCTAATAAGTTTTCCATCTCATAGTTCCAGTGTTAACCAAATATAGTCAGCTTTTGTGATACCTGTTCACAGTAATTCCGATTGGTTTAGGCCCAAGGCAGACAAAGGGAATTCTACGGACAAACGAGCCGACCTCGGCCAGACCAGAGACGAACAAAAAGACGGCAAAAGTTGGACTTTTCAATTCGTTAATTCAATTGGGACAATCAGGCCAACACAACCAGAGTGGTGTGAAAAATGAACAAGTTCGACACCCGTGAAAATATGGCCAAAAGCAGCTTAAATGTACGAGTTGCAGGTGGATCAATCCTGCTAGAATGCGATTGTGAAGACAGGTTGCTTACTCAGCCTTGCATGCCTTGCTATTCTGAAGTATCTAGCAAACTAAATACAGTTGGCATCATTGATCGGCGATGTACTGGGCAATCACAATATGATCCGTATATGCCAGGTTGATTCTATTTCTTGGTTCCGGATGCATTTGATCGATATCTGTTTTGGTCCGTCCCATTAGCTCTAAAATGAAGACTCTTCTGTCTTCTAATGGTTTGATAAGATGCGTAGTGTTCACGACCAAAGACTTCACCAAAATCTTTTCAGTTTTTTTGTGAATCCCAAAACTGCTATTCTGGCTGGTCAGTGCCGGTGAAACTCGATTGGTCGATTCGGTTCAGACAACTGTTGGTCACTGATTCCAGTCTCGTCCTGGATTCTGGACAAGTGGTGACGTACTGTATACTTGTCAAACTACTGATCTGTCCCTCTCAGTTCATCTTGTCCTCGATTGTGGTAAGGCGAAGGCATGCTGTCTGTTAAACTTACCACGTTGTATAAAAGCGAGACGTCACTCGGTACACTCACCGTTTTTAATCGTGATTACAGTACACCCGTGCGTCTCTTGCTCTACCTGAAGTGATGTCTGGTAGTTTACTAAGATAACAGCATAGTTCATGATAGAGTTTCAAAACCTTACAGGAATCTGGTTCCCATATCCATCTCCACGGACCAACGGTGAAGGCACCTGTTCCCGTCAGATTACCGAAGCAAATCAACGGTCGGCTTGGTTACCACTTGCATGGGTGTAACCGGCTCGGATGCAGTCGGTGTTACGGTCTCCCTCTTTTGGCCAGATTCCGTCGAAGGGTACAAACCGTTGACTGTTAGGTCTGAATTATGGTTTGGTAAATTTCACAAATAGGGAACGATGGATATTGGAAAATCGACCTGCATTTTTTACATCCTAAAGTTCACGTCCAGAGTCAGAATCGGACCATAACCTTCTGCTTACCCAGCAGTTGCTTCACGAGCTAAATTGAATTGACTCTTTAGTAATACGTCGGCCAATGGAACATGGAAACCACCTATGCTTTATCTGAGCTACAGTACCCGCTTTCATTCATATCGCTACGGCTCTTGACCTATTGGATGCGATCTCATGTGACAGTTCACTCCGGGTCTCATAGTCATGGCGATCGGTTCCTTCTCTCCAACAGCGTTTTTGTTTGAAGAGCACGTATTAATTTTTACGTCATACGAGATTGCCTCAGCCCGGAAGTCCCATCTGAATGTTTTTCTTTTGAGTAATCCGCTCATGTTCGCCCCGTATGCATCGATCTGTTTCCACCTGGTCTTACAGGCACGTGCACACGCGCGTACGGTTCGTTCGTGTACACGTCTTTCCACTACATGGCAATATCCCCTTCGGTGCACATACGTAGGATTAACAAACGAATACAAAGGAGATTTGTACAGATGCCAGAATTTAACTGCGTCTCTCCCTCGTGAAACGGTTTCAGTCCTTTCTGTTAGCGATTCAAAAAAGCTTGCCAGTAAACACCGATAACAACATAATCTAATTCACCATACTATGATTTGGTTTGTCTAAAAGTGCGTTTCATTTGCTTGTCTGTTTGTAAGACACTACCAATTGGTGTACTCCACGTGGTCTTCATGTGCAAAATCATGAAGAATTTGAAGTAATCAGTTGGCACATTGCTCTTAGTGGATGAAGGACTATATGCAAGTCATACAATCACTTTCTATACCACTGAGCTTTAAATCAATACAGAATTAATGAATTGGCAAGACCGTAAGAAAAACCCACAAACTGGACACCAAATTCACTTGACGTTTTGTGTGTGTGTGTGTGTTCATAATTAACCAGGTATGGTCGAGTTGTATTGCAAGTCAAGGACTAATATGCTCGCTTGCGTACGCTCACTTTCCGGTCAGACTTGACAATAAACAGCGGTGTTATGATTATACAAGCTGCCCCTATTGATACCTTAGGGGATTCCTATTTATAAGTGTCAGAGTACGTACTACTTGTTGTTTGCTGTGATTCATTGGAAAACAGAAGCCATGGCGCATCTTTGTCTTTCTCTTTACAGTGCATATGAAAGCGGAATATGTCTTGAGGCCGTTTGTCTATTTGAAAGAACCAAAAAGAAATAAGCTTAGTCCATAGAACGAGATCAAATTTATGGTAAGCTAACTCGTGACCATCTTGAAAGGCCCGTAATAAATAATCTAACTGAAACTGTGCAGGTTTTTTCGAAACTCGAAATGCACAGTAATTTATTCCATCAGAACATCCCCGGGGATTTGGTACCATACGGAATGCCAATCTATTGATCGTGTGATGTCTTGAACAAACAGAGCACGTAAACTGACATTAATTATCACGAGTAGGTTACTAAAGGTTCAGAGCTTCGTTCTGTTCACCCTGTTTCTTATCAGTTGAGGCATATTTGTATTCGTCACAGTTTGTCGTGGTTGGAATACAAGTGGAAAATGGTTCTATGGAGACTCATCAGGCTTTATGCGGGACACGGTCCGGTGCACCTTTGTGGCCACAAACTCTGAATAGCTCCAGCCAACTAGTATCACCTTATACAGGTGTAACGGAAGTCCACTGTGATGGGTCGAATTGTGATTTACCAATTATTTCCCTTTATGTATCATAATTGTGCAAATCAGTTGTGCAATAAAACTGACGTACGGTCCCACAACCTTGCCTTTCTTACTAATTCGGTTTGAGTAGTCCTGGTTTGGAGCGATTCCGACACCTTCTCAGTTCAAGCGTTGCAAACAGTACAATTCTTCATCAACGGAGGGCCATTACGAGCGTCAGAAAAAGAACAATAATGCCTGAAACAGAGGTGAGATATCAGCCAATACCATTCCGTCTTGCGCGAGGTAAGCCGCATGTGGTTGATCGAGTAGAACAGTACAGAAAGTCGTACAGACAACTATCGAGTACGCAAGTGTAAGACGAACGGAAATCACGAAAGCATGGACAAGCCCCACAACATCATGTGATTAATTAACACTAGAACGACGAGGACGTCCATAGGGACATTGGCTCGTAGTAAAAGCCGAACAACTTCGTTTTCTTAGTAATTGTCCGAACTTTCTTATCTTTTCTTGATGATACCTCTCTCACGTTTCCTCCTAACTTCGTTGTAATCTGTCAATCGACTCACGTTCTAGGAATACTAAAAATTGCTTTCGAAGATCGAACGAAGGGGTGTCTCCCTGGACAATGATGGCGGCTTGTGTTACCTGATCCGCAATCACAGGCTGACAATAAAACCTCGTTCCCTGTCACCCGATTCCATCGACTTAAACGGCTATACAATCACTTGTCTGGCAGATCAACTGGGTCCATCGAAGATACATTCTTGGAAGTTTTTGCTAATCATGGCATCGAACTGATAAACTGTCGTTCCTAATGTGATAAGTAAATACCATTCACGACACGCCAATTAGGTGTTCGTAGTTGATAGCTTTACCGAAATTGTGTGAAGCTCTATTTATTCCTTCAAAGCTAATTCTTCGGTTAACACGGCTAATCTTCAGAACGGGGACACATGGTCCCAAGTATGAATCTTCTAAATGAGTAGAATGGCATTGTATGTGGACGACAGGACAAAACCTCCCCGGAAGAACACGACCGGTTTCGCGGTTTCGCCGCTCATCAGGTAACTTTAGAAGAATCACCGTGTGATTCTAAAAATGAACTCTCCGTTCATGCACTCTACATACAATTCAAATGAGATTACAGCTGTAAACCAACTGTGTAGTGCTTACGTATGGGGATGACTGGGCAGAGGATTACCGGGTATGCATACCTGACAGGCGACAATAACCGCGAAACCGGTCGTGATCTTCCGAGGAAATTTTGTCCTGTCATCCAGATACAACGCCATACTACTCATTCTGGATTTATTCCTTTCACGATGTGTTTTGATCCGTCCCACTAGCTCCAGTGAAAAGACCATTTTGCCTTCGAATCATCTCGGTTTATTAGCCGACAACATTGCTTATATAGGAAGAAAGAATCACTATCACCGGTGTTTCAAATACCGACTAACTAGTTCAAACTTGTATTAGGTGACCCCTCTTCTGATTGATTGGTTGACCGATTGATTGATTGGTTGACCGATTGGTGATACAGCCAGTCGCCACTTGACGGGAATCCACTCTGGCGTCATCGATCCGTCATCCTGTCGATCGTGAATCCGTTGGCTCAAGCCTTGACCTGGATTCTGGACAGGTACTGACGTGCTATCTGCTAGCGTGACTAGGACACCTATCGAAAGATGCGACGGACCATACTCTCGCAATGTTGACTTAAGCTATGATCTATGTGGTTGAAGCTTCTGAGAACGGAAAAGGGAGGATGCGGACCGGAGTTTTTAGAGTTCGCCCAGGAATCCGGAAGGCGTATGGCAAAAACACACTGTGCTGCACGCTTTCAATCGATTTATCGATAACTCAGTGCTACGCACTGTGCTGGAACTCAAAAAGAGTTCAAAATTTTCGTTTTCGATTAGCGCACTAAAGACTTTTATTGAATTTCAATATGTGCGTGCTGTATACGGCAAAATCAATTGACTTTCTCTATCATTAGATGGAATTTGGATCGTACCAGTGTCCGAAAAAAAATAATCCGTAACAGGTTGTTTTTTACCAAAGCGTCATATTCGCTAAGAAACAGGAGCACACATGTCAGATAAGTTTGGCATCATATTGTAGATGTTTGTGTTCACAAAACCCAAGTATGTTTACATTATACAGCAGTATTTGGGAGCTTTTGAAAAAGAGTTATGATGTGATCGATCCCTGACTAAATATGTATTTTTTAGGTTGCTGAATTGTTTGAGGAACAACGCATAACTTGTTTTAATGCCCATCAGATGCCCTCTAGACGTCCGTGACACCCTATATACTTGACGTTTTACCAATTCGTGAAGCTAATTTACTAATCTGAGTAATGTGGAATAAAGCTTTTGAATTATTTCATTGCCAGGTTGTTGTTGGATAAGAATTATTTATGAAAGTGCCAAAGTTTATCACTTCAAGCAAAATGAGATGGATTCATAGTGGGGTACCACAACTGCGCTCCGTTTTCCCAAACTAAATCTGGCATCATTGGAAAGATCTCGTCAGTGTCATTGAATTCAACTAGATTCGCTTGTCTAGGTTATGATTTTTGGACCTAGGAAGGAAAGTGCCCTTAGGGACACCTCATTCTCCCGTTAGGGATTTTTCTTTCATCAGTGTTGTGCTAAATCACACAGCGATACGGCTATACTTTAATTCGAGTAGAAAAAAGGATTGAGACTGACAAGGCAACTTATCCATGATTTGGTGATCAAGGTTCAAGTTCATATGTGATACCACCGTGATAGGCACTGCTGCAAACAGCTGCAGTTCCAGGCTTTGCAAAGGTTCGTTAGCTTTTTATGGGACTGTTCCGGTTAGTTTCATCTGCAAAGAAAAATGTCTCAATGTTGCTAGCCTTTTCTATGCGTCCAAGGGGATATTGCGCGCTAAAATGGTACATGGGGAATAATCAGGAAAGTACTTGTAACTACTGGCTTCTTAGTATCTGTCGTGTTTGGGATACTGGGCGTGATCTATTTACACACCCGCTCTTGACGTAGATGATCCGAGTACTACGTACAAGCACCATCAGTGAAGGTCAGAAAGTCATTGGATCTTTAAAACTCAAACCACATTTTTGTTATTTTGCAGACTAGTGAGGCTTCCCACAAAATTTCCCTCTGTCCATCATAAATAGCTTTCGTAGATGAATATGGAAATATTTCAAGTCTTTCTGATCTAAAAGATACTGCAAGCTGAAAATCTAAACGAATGAACACTGATATTTTCCACGTGCATCGATTCGCCTTTTTGTCATAAACATTTATCAGATTGAAAACAAAACATTTGATGTTTAATTTACCGAAATTGGAACACAGACTTAAAGTGGTTTCCCAGATTTTCATGAGGAAACTTTCGGATCTGTTCGAGTCCTAGAGTACGGCGTTGCAGAAAAGAACATTTCATAAGGAGAAAACGTGATGATTGTATAGGCCGGTCTTACTACAAAGGAAGCCAATTGTCACCGAAGTATCTTGAGGAGATATGGGGGACTTTTCTATTTGTAAATGAGAAGGTACTGAGTGTGAGAGAAGGAACAGGCACATTTCCAATAGATGACCTGGTTTGCCAAGCAGGCAGCACGATGGTTTGGCGATCAGCCAGCACGTTGTCACGTGTCCTCAATTGTGGACATGATTGGAACAAACGAGGGGGACAGAAAGATCAACCAAATACCAACTGCTGCCTGAACCGAATCAATCAACTGGGTTTGTTGCCACACTAACTACTCAGAAAAGATGATTGTGAAATGGCAAGTGGACCATTGAGTGTGCGGGCCGGGATTAGGTTATGACTACCGTGTATCGTATGTAAACTGTAATTTTTCTACTAAAAAATAGAGATGATTCAAAGGCAAAAAGTCTTCTCCCTAGAGTTAGTGCGCTGCCAAAGAACACTGAGCATAACACCGTTGCTTACATCACTGAATCAGTCGGATCGATACACAACCTTCGGAATCACAATGAGGTCAGAAATCATCCGTACAAATGTGCACTGGAAAATTCACAAAGTGGAAAGATTTTTCCAAATTGTCACTGGTGACTGTGACGGAATTTGTTGGCAATGTTTGTATGATTGATCGAGGTGCTTTAAGTCTCAGTTTCATAGTTTGACTTTTTAATCAATAAAATCTAGATTTGCACAAAGTGCATATTTGAATTTCGGAATATATTATGATACACCAAACTTCCGATCAGCAAACTGATCGATGGAATGAAAGGCTGATGCTCCAAAAAGATAAACAGTCCCCGTGACAGGGGTTTCCAGTCCTCATCCCTGTCCTGATTTTCTCACTTACGCAATTACACTCGCTCCAAGTATTCCCTGTCTGACGAGAAACTAAGCCGTCTCATTCAAGACCACAAACCCGAATTGTAGCCCAATAAATTTATATCGGAGCAAAAGTACAGGCTGAAAATAGTATTGTATCCCAAATTCGGTGGGGAGAACGAAGGCACATTGGTGCTAATGCATGTGTATTCTGATTCGGCGTACGGCAAGTACAAGCGCAATAATGCCCAAGCAAAAGAGAGATGCGAATCAGTATCTGTCTCGCACAATGCAGGCCGCATGTGACTGGAGGAGTAGGGCAGCGAAGAAAGTTGTACAGACAGGTATCGGATGCGCGGGTTCAAGGCGGACAAAAAAGAAATAAATCCCGTGCAAGTGTCCATGGCGCATGGATATGCCTCACCACATCACATGATTGAGTAGACCGAACACAGCAGCAGGAAAATCCATTGAGACAAAACTATCCGAATCCAAAAATAAAGCCTCGTCTAGTTTCCCTTAAAAACCGCTTGTTACAGCTATTCCGTATGAGGACCTCGATACGCCGTATTGGCCTGTCTTCCACGAGAGAATATGTCCCTTCTTCACCCTTATCACTTCACTCTTGCTTCACTGTGGTCATCAGTCGAGTTGCTGATGCATAGACCTTGGTATCTCCGTATATTCGATTAAACAAAGGGTGAGCTGAAAGTTCACACTGCATGGTGAATCATTTTATATAATGTTTCATTCTGTTACTACTCTCATAATAGCCAAGCTATATGTGCTGTTAAACGGAATGCCTTCCTTGAACTTAGGTCCCTAAAGAGAAGTCGTCCGTTATAGGAGTCAACTGTTGTGCTGACATTCAAAGCCAGTAACGGAAGGGCGATGTATTATGGAATGTATAAGTTCAGCCAACTATTGAGAACCGTTCTGGGTAGTCTGGTGGTTGGGTGTTTAACTCACAGTCATCTACTCCGGATTCGAGTCCCCGTTGGGGCTTGGTAGGTGTGCACCGACGATGATTCCCTAAAGAGATGAAACGATTGGGCAATGCTTCTATGGTTTTCAAAGATGAATTTAGAGTTCACACCACGTGAAGAATCATATTATATTAAAATCTAATCTCCTACTAACCACACAGTAACCAAATGGTGTCTGTTGGATACTTGATCCGTTCATGGTCTATACTCTGATCGTTACTCCTTCTCGGCGCTGCCAAACGCCTGCACTGTGTTTCACTTTTTGACCATGACACTCAATTACACCATGACATGCTTGATCTTGTTTTCCATTGTTTGTCACTGGTCTGCGTCTATTTTAGTCCCGTACTCTCAGAATGCAGATTGCCACTTACGATATGGTGTTGATATGAAACAATTCATTGAATACCAGCCCCGGATAAGGTAGCGGTGTTGTGTGCATGTGCGACTAATGAAAATTCGTCCCGGTTTCAAACCCCATTCGGGGCTCGGTGTTCATACAGTGATGATCACTCATCGCAAGATGGATTATGAAGAAGCTGCACTCTGCCTTCATGATTTTTAACGGTGACTTGTATCTATTGAGCAACAGTCTGAAACCAAAGGATCCGTAAAATGGGTTATAGAAGCAAAAACATGTATCACTATCCATCTCTGGAAGTTACTTTGTGTTTTGAAGGAGATCACACTCGAGCGGTAAAAGGGTCAAAATCGGAGAGTTTCTCAGTAATGCAGCTCGCGTTTCTCTTACATTAAAACCGTGGACTGAAAGGAATATTCTATGAAAGTTCGCTGAGTGAGACGTAACAAAAGATTCCGATTTCACAATAAAGCAACAAAACCCCGGCATGGTTCGTCACATAGTGCATTTGGCTCACCTAAGTTCGTCATCCACACATACAAAGGGCAAGGATATAATCGTACCCAACAGGCATAAGAACCAGAGGCCGTCAATTTTCCTTTGAAAATGAACTAATTTCTGTATTTACCTTGCAGACGTGCCTCATGCTCACAACTTTTCTCACATGCTTCGGTGGGCCGTCAGAGAGAGTAGACAGTTGCCGAAGTTTAGTAAGTGGCAAAAAAGCCTGAAGGGCAGCGAAAGTCGGCCGGGCAATTCGTACGAACTGTCAGGGAGTCGGAAATCTCAGTGAAAACACTTCATCAGTAAGGCTGCAGTCCGCATTCTTTCAACCCTCGGACAGGGTGCTTAGTGAACACTAACCAATGGCAGGGTCTGCATATCCCACATAACAGTGCAGTCATGAGGCGTGTGCACATGAACCGATCAATCTGTCACACGCCACTGTTCACATCGGCCACTGACAGATAACCTATTGCCTACTCTGCACACCAACTCACCCGTCAGTCAGACTTCTACCATAGTGTGATCCAACTTAACCCATCACTTCTGCGCACCACGCTGAGCAATCAATAACAAAGCCATATGTGTGCATGCATTCCTTGCCGCATCCTAAATAAAGCGTTCATTTTTGGTTGCAATTAAAGGCAGTTTCCGCACGTGTTCGTGGTTAATTTTCCGTTGGGATTGGACGATCAAGGAATCACTGACCGGGTATAATTCAGAGGTTTGCACGTCTACACAACACATACCAGCCTAATTACCAACACATTATCACCAACACGGTGCGCCAACCATGCTACTCACTTCCCTGATTACAGGCAGTGGTTGGAAATTTATTGCAGATGGTCACATGGTGGGTGAAAAGGAGTCATGCAGATTGAAACATGTCCATAAGTCAACACAAATGTAGTTAATTTCAAGAAACGGATGAGAGATTCTCCTGTTTGTGAACGACGAATTTCGTACCCACAAATCATACCACCCGCAAGCATACACACATTTTTGGCTCACATTATTCAGACATCCGTCGATAACTATTTAGGCTACTGGTGCCAGGTGGGTTGTTCGACGACTATAGAGCTACCGGGTGCTGGAGTAAAAATGGATAAGCAAGCTTTTGTCATTGTTGGGCGGTATGTAGAATGAATGTGATCAATAGCTATGCCGTCAGGATGTCAGTGAACGTGTATCCCAATGTTTTATGCCACTGTGAAACTGAAACGAGGGGAATTCGGTTCAGATACGAACAGGAAACGAAAATGCGATCAGACAGAACTGAAAATTCGGACCAAATTGCCGCTGAAGAATGGCGATCAGAAAAGTTAGAACCAAGTCCATTAGTCCATTCAGTCTTTACCTCCGAAAATGTATCACGAGAAAGTTGATGCAGGGATAAGGTTTTAACGTGAGAAGGCTTTGTTTGACTAGCACAGCTATCTGGCTACAAAACAGGTTCAGAAAATCCTCAAGAACATCATCTGAAGATAGAAATGAAAACTAAGGAATATCATAATCATGTTGAAAACAACACCCAATCTGCAGTTCGTCATCATCATCATCATTCTTATCACGTCCGTGTGTGTTACCCTTGCACCATCCCGCTCCCGTGCGGACTGTTCCGATATATATATATATATATATATATATATATATATATATATATATATATATATATATATATATATATAATGTTGCTTAGTCAAGGCGTACACTTAGCTCCATATCATTTATTGTGATTCATAGCGTAGGTCCATTCACGCTGAGATCATCCATTTTCCTAATTTTCGAAGGAATTCGTGCAAAACAGGTCACCAGGTCATCGTCAACAATGCAGATATGCTAGAAAAGAAATGTCTTCGTGTCACAAGCTGATCTGAGACAAGTTCGCTTGCCCACTACCAAGGGATTCACTTGTGAATCGCTTACTCATGAGTTTCCTCACTCTACCAGTCATAGCACTCGGAAGTGATTTTGCATTATCCGTAGAGAAATGAAAAATTTGAACTCAGGATATCGATATTTTAACAAGTTAGGCTGTGTAGCGTCAGAGAAGTAAGGAAGCAGCGAAGTGTGTGTGACTTATGGCCTTGATCGATCGACTGAGTAAAATGAGACTTGAGTTATACCTGTTAAATCTTAACGGTCCTCTGCCCTGTACATTAGTGCGTCATCTCGCTGGTTCCTTTAGTAGCCACTGAACCATCAGGATTCACCCTCTGATTACCGCGTGGATTTACCTAATTGAATGATCGAACCAGATCACTTGTCACACCGGACAACCATAGCTTCCATTTATACTCATATTGGTCGACGCTATATTAAAGCCTCTTCTACCGCTAGCTATCGTGATCACAGTCCAGTTACCAGGCCTGCGAATGCCCACGAAAGTTCCCCTGGACCTGTAGGCCGATTCCCGATACCCAATATTTCTCAGATTGATGTCACGATTGCATGTTTAAGCAAACGACACACCATGCACCACCTCAAGAATTACTTTCCATATACCCTCCAAACTGATCTGCCCAAACTAAACAGCAGAGCTGAAACAAACCACGTGAATTCAGCCAACGCCGTTGAATTCGTAACCAACTACCTCCCATCTGGTCAGCTGAACTCCCCTTCGTCAATCTGTGCCCTGGCTCTTCAAATTTTTCCCATACTGTCCACAAGTGGGGGCACGGATAGTCTCGAGTGATGGTCCACTCTACAATGTCAAATAGAACCACAGTGGGATAAAGAGCTAACCTCTGTCGGTTGGTCATAAACTGGCCATATATTCATTTATTGTACAAATAGAAACTCGTTCAATCTTACACACATATAATCTCTACCGTCGCCTCGGATCCGATTCTCTTTCACGTGATATCTACATGTTTCCTTAGACGCGTGTGCTCAATTTTTCCGACTCCAACTGACTGTTTTTCCCAACTTCTCATTTTGAACTCTCCAGCATCCACTGTTAAGCACTGACTTTTAACCCAGGAAGCTTCAACAAGGTACCACCTTTCTGTGGTCTTTCCGGTTTTTCGTTGTCCTCTGTAACCTCGGTCTTCGTCTTCCCCATACGACCCTTGGAATCATCTGTCTGAAAAAGCCACCTTTTGAATCTTCTACTCACCTGCTGATTTTTCTCATTTTTCGTAATGATTGCACAACTTGGTAATTATATCACCTTCCTTTGGCCCAGCGATTTATTCCAGTGATATCGGTAGTTGTAAACCGTCATACATGTCGCGGATATTACCGATCGCTTTCTGATAATCCTGAAAATTCTATCCCCATATTCTGGCTCGCTGATCTTCTTCTATTAAATGCTTTTTTCGTTTTTTCTTAGCGTTACTCGTTATTCTCCCGAGAAATTGTTCGACCGATTTCTTGGGTATCGATCCTTTTGATGCATGGGACTGAGCTTTCACACATCTTTTTTCTTCAAATGCATTTCGATCTTCCGGTCCGTTTGCACTGACTCGCTTTCCTGCTAAATGATGGTACACTGGGTCTTCCAGATCCGCGTGGGGACATTTTTGACCAACTGGCTGTGAGTTGAACTTGCCGCAAAACCTGATGACCTTCGCATTTTGACTAAATCACGTTTTTGTTTGAATTTTCTACACATTGCGTACGTCATTCCCCTAGTAGAGTGTGTGAAATCACTTATGCCGTGATATCCGCTGTACACCTTATTCATATATTTTTGCGTGCGTCTCGTCCATTCACGAGAAATAAATCGATATCATTATTATGATTACGATTATGAGTATTATTATTACTGAAATGAATCCTGTTAAAGTGTAATAAAGAAAAAATGTTGGATAGATTCATTAGATCTTTTGTATTTTGGGCGTGCCTCCTTGTTTACATGTAACGTCATTTGCTACGGAAAATAAGTATCAAAATCAAGAAATGGAACGTCTTTTTCGTTCACTCATTCGATCTCATCAACTGTGCGGTATACGTACGTGGGCCAATGAAATCGATGTCGCCCAGGGTTGAGAATACCCATTCAGACAGGTTGTCGGGTCTCAACTATGATAACCGGTGAAAACGCACCTGGGCAGAAATAAAACGGGGCAATTTTTTCTGTTGCAAACCGAGATTGCATGAATAATCAGATAATTTTGACCGTCGTTTTGAGTCTTGTAAATAACAAAATTTCCGATTTCGTACTCACACTGTTCTCGCCTACGGGGTGTGCACGATCAAACCACCTTAGCACAATCTTCAAAAAAGCGAACATTTTATGACGTTGATACAACTGGGTCGAGAAACACTGACTGTATGATGATGCGTGCCAAATCCGGGACATATTGTAACCGACTCCATACACGGGAGAAGACGCTCACTTGGACTACCCCAACCCGCCACCTGGGTTGACGCAGTTGGCCTGTACCCACGACGTGCCTGTGCATTCCTAACCGGTGGCGTGCACGGTGAACTAGTATTAGGACAACCGGCATTATTGATCCAGCTTTGGGGGACCAGGACACGCCAGCCTCACTTTGTCTAGCCGCCATCACTACCACCACCATTGTGGCCCCGTACGTTTCGTTTTCAAAATTAAATGCAAGGGGTTCACCCCTCGTCTTCGAGGTAGAGGGTGGTGGGTTGTTGTGGTGGTCCATGGGACTAACTGGGTTTGCTCTGTTAATCTCGTCTATAGAATGGTATACTACGCGAATGCAGGTTCTTGTTGATGGTGACCATCAATGTTTTTTCACTACCTAATTTTGACAACTTTGAAAAGAACATTAGATACTCCACAGTTTGACAATGACATATCGCTGGAGTACATTTTATATTCCTCTCCTGTTTGAATACCAATCACAGTGATTGTTTCCCTACCAGATTACGCAGACTGAGAATGCCTTCTGTTAGTTTTGCATGTACCATAGGGTGTATTTATTTACAATGTGGATATTTACTTTGCTTTCAGACAGAATTCACATTTCCTTGGGTCTAGTTGCAGTGTTGCACCTTATACGATGTAGTTTATTGGCTATACTTTGTGACCGGATATGGTGCATCGACTGGGATGAAAGTATTTCTGTTCTCCCTCAGCATCCTCGTTTGTTGGAGAACAAGCACGCGGTCGGTGAACTCCACCAGCATGAGGGTGATACGATAATCAAAACAGGGGTCCTGTGGGTAGATTGACTGTCGGCTGACATGTAGCACGAAGAAAGGGCGATGTCCTTTTGATTCATTTTTCGTGGTCCCGTTTACTCACTTTACATTTCACTACAAAATGTTCCGAAGTTTAAGAGTGTTGCACCACTGTTTAACTGTGGTGCAGTTCTTTTGAACTGTGGCTCTGGGCGTCGGGCTCTTGAACTAAGAAAAATACGGTGGAACAGGATTTCAATTCTTTATGAATTGGTTTAACATGCTGTGTGATTGCACAACTCACAACGAAAAATCATCTGTAACGGTTTCATCCTTTTTGGTAGGGCATCGACAATAGCATCAGTAGCAGAAGCAGCAGCCATAGTACATATCAACAGTCTCCTAAATGGGACTGGAACTCAGAGCTAAAGATTGAGAGCCACATATGCTACGATGAGGCTCTTTGGACTAGCTCTCATTGCTACGTTTCACTTCAATTCTGACTGATACAGCATCCATTTGCTCCTGTTGCAAACTGGCGTGCGGAAAGGCAAGAAATGTATTTGAAAAATCATCAGCAATAAATGGCGGACCTCAGAATGGTCCCGTTCCAAAGGACAAATGAGAAGTTGCATGCGATAGCTGTCGCTTATTGGCTCTTCAGTCGACCCTACACTGACCATGTTTGCTTATGTGGTTCAGTCAATTGGGGTTTCGTGTGTATGTGTATGTGTGTGTGTATGTGTATGTGTATGTGTATGTGTATGTGTATGTGTATGTGTATGTGTATGTGTATGTGTATGTGTATGTGTATGTGTATGTGTATGTGTATGTGTATGTGTATGTGTATGTGTATGTGTATGTGTATGTGTATGTGTATGTGTATGTGTATGTGTATGTGTATACGTGTATGTGTATACGTGTATGTGAATGTGTATGTGTATGTATGTATGTGTGTGTGTGTGTGTCTACTTTCAAGTGCGATTTTCTCCTGAACCGGTGCTCGTCCGCTGGATAAGTCTGATTAGCCCGTATACGTTCCTGACTCATTGTCACCCTTTTCACTCAATGATCCTAGCTAACTCTCACTGAGAGCAAATTTGCATACGCAGACGCACGCAAATTAGTATCCACATTTATTTGATTACTACGAAGCAGCCTCAAATTGGGCCGCTGAAACAAGATTAACCGGTACGGTGGACTAACAGTCGTACTGCCTACGAGTATATGCAGTGTTGCTTCAAGTCTTTACCTCAGACTATGCTGTTGTCTTGCTACTATATCTGAGTCCACAACTGCCTACCATTTTTCCACCAGATGAACAATACCGTTTTACTGGTTATATCTGATTTTCGAAACGTAGCTAATTCTGGAAACTAAACCGACTGTAGGGCCGTGGTGATTTGCCCCAAGTAATACCTGACTAACTTGAGAAGTCTGATGCTCATATCATATTGCATCACCTTGGAAACTGGCTCCAAAAATGTCGCATACTTTCACAATCCACTTTGTTCCGTTTTTATACTGGCCACCGTTCGATCCTCTGTGCTCTGGATTAAAAGACTCGAAGTATCCTGCACAAATTCTTGTCTTTAACAGTCTTGTGCATCCACCTCACTTATCTTTGTCGCGTCGTGACTGGTCAGAATCATTCAAACGGTCTTGCTGATCTCAGTGTACTACGTGTTACCTATCAGTTCACTAGCGGCTGTGTTGACGTACTCATTGGCGGGACAGATCACCTGTTGGTTCAAAGAGTGTCAGAACAAAATTCAAACGGCTGTCAAAATCGATGCCACACCTCACTTTGGCGATACATAATGACGTGAAACTGCCATCTTCTTCGATTGTAAGACACTTTTTTGCATCAAGTCACAAAACTGACCTGACCCAATCTCTCAGAGTAGTGTTGCACAATCCCGTATCGAAACCATGGGCGTTCAGCGAAGCAATACTTACCATGCCAACTCAGCCAGCACTCTGCGCAGAAAAAAACGTCTGACACAAAATATTTGCTTACCTGGGCATGAACCCAACAGACCTTACTCTTCCGCTATAGGTAATGCAAAAACCTTCTATTTAGCCTACATTACAGTTATCTTTTCCTCCTCCGTATAAATGATGACATGTTTATCGTTCTCGGTCTACAAGAGTAGAATAAATGCTTTTATCGCGCGGCAGGTGGCTTCTTACGCATTGGACAAAGCGAATACTTTACTCTATTCTCAACAAATACCTTTACCATCTGTATCTCTTGGTCAAGTCCATACACACGATTTGTATGTTCTACAAGGGTTCCGGCAAACTATCCACTAAGCGGTCGATCAGAAGCTGTTTTCTTGACTTTTCATCCAACAAAGGCAACCCACTAGCCAGAGGCGTACGGAGGTCGACATTGTGCGTCGGTGAGTCCGCGGTTACTTCACACGGGACTAACCTAAATTTTTACCTAATCCAGGAACCAGGGAATTCACTATGCGGCCTCCGGAACCTCTCACGCTTGGTTTTTGGGGTACCCTCCAAGGGTCACCCAGGTTCTACGATATCTCCGACAGCTTTTTCGTATCCTTAAAATAATCCAGGAGACTTTGAACACCCTTGTTCTGGTACGGTTGCCGAACAACACGTAAATCAGATTTTATCAAGCCGTGTACTTATTCGCGTTATAAGTATAAGATATCACTGCTATCCAACAGGAATACTACTACACTTTTGTATGTTCGTTCCTTCTGTTCAGCAAAGCTTTCTTTTCTAAACAGCTACGCCTATTTGAGGGTCTTTACGGTATTATCATCACAGATGCTACTCATATTGATCTAAAGTTGCATGGCACAACACACCAAAAGAATGTCAAGTCACTGGATAATAATCAGAAAATGGTGCTTCTAGATATTTCGGCATGTCATCTACTGTGTCATACTGTCAGTTCAGTAAAGAACTTAAGCAATGAACCCCGTAGATTACCTCGGATTAGGGGCTACAGCTAGTTGATAGTCTCAGTTTTGTGTGGTATTCCCCTATTCACAGGATAAGGTTATCAGCGTACTTGTGGTCTTGGTGCAAAAAGAACTACTGTGATGGAACTGGAACTGCTCTATGGACTTACCAAAGACAATGAATGACGTTGTGGGAAGCATGCCATCTAGTTTATAACTATTCCAGTAACTCAATGAAGTCTCAATATATGAGACATACATTTTTCAGAAACTCGGTATTTTTCAACTTTATAGTGCCTTCACAGTTTCGAAAGTATTACAATTACCTGACCCAACAAGAGAGCACTCTCGCGCGGATTACGCGCAAACCCATGTAGCTAAATCAATCCGGTGCCGACATGACCAGTAGATTTGAAACTAGCCATATAACACCTGAAATCCCGAAATCTCCATTGCATCAATTTACCTTGTTAGGAATCATAGACAGTGCACATCCTACCAGCTCCCAGCTGAGAGCTGAACACGGGTTGAACGATTATGAGTTGATCACCTGACAACCATACTATCAGGGCTAATTACCAAAGGTCCTTTTATTCTCACCACTAAATGATATAACTCCCTTCGCTCCAGTGGCTTTTCAATTTTATAAACCCATTGACCACTCAGCGGTGGACTCAGGTTGAAAGACTATTTTGTAGGGGCAACTATGCACACGAAGCAATTCTGTTACAAATAGCCAGCAGATCACTAATGTTCTTGAATACCAGTCGACAATACCATGGTTCGCATCACTTCATTTGGTTTCCAACGGAGCTCTGCGAATTGAAAATCGTGTTCAGTTGATTCCGTAAATTTACTTTCACGATCAGCGCGGTTCTCCAGGAAATAAATCGTTCAACGAAGGTTGCTGCATTGATTGGACACTTTCATACTGTAGCACAGTGGGTTGTAAACTGTGCCAGCATTCGTTTCGGATCAGGAAAATATTAAACCCCTGGGCTAGATCAATCAGTATTCTGCCGTTGTCAATACCAGACGGAATCATTTAGTAGCCTCCGCGAAAATAGCTTCTACTAAGAATATTTTAGTTTATTATTGATCTACCGAAATATTAGTTAGTAGTTAGGCGAGGACAGCGCAAATAAACCGCGTTTTCAAAAATTATCGACTGACAGCACTGTAGCCCGTTAATTGTAGCCCTTAGGTGTGCTTCATCCAGCGTGATAGGGTTGCTTGGATTCAAAATTAACACAGGTTTTCGTCAGTGGTCATCCTATCCGTTCGGCATAATAATCTGTCACCGCACAAAGCGTAAAATGCCTTTGGGACCAAAGGAGAGCTTCCTAAATGAGGCCTGTTCAACGTTACTACGGTTCTCAGTATATCTGTTGCAATATTCTGATGGGCTACACATGATAAACTTAAATGTGCCTTATGCAAAACAGATATCATTAGAGAATTAGGGAAGTATCCGCCAGTAGATGGTAGTTTTTGAAAGCAATGAGACATTTAACGCAAATATAAGTACGAATGAAAGAACAAATAACTTAGGGTTTGTCTATTCAGTTCAGTTCAGTTCAGTTCAGTTCAGTTTGCACAGGACAGGTAATGGACACGGCCATTCGAGCTTCCAGAATTCCTTCGATGGTATGCACACCAGTTATGCACCCACCACTGCCGAGGGTATTTCGTCAAATCCCCGCTAAAACTGAGAGGGAAACGGAAAACCTCATCGCACATCAACTGCGAGAGACATTATGCATCGTATGCGTTCACTGAGACAGTATGCAATGGGCGAAAAAGTCGACTAAAACATACTCCAGAAGGACCAGTGCTCCCTGTCATCCATCTACTTAACATGCTCAAAGCTCACTTCGAGGAAATCTCTCGTACCACTTGCGATCTGGAGCATCTTTGAAGGATCGGACTGTCTGCAGATCTACCATTTCACCAGGCAGACGGTTCAAACTGTTCACTACCCTGTTACTGAAGAAGTGCGATCTAGCTATCAACCTAGCTCGGGCTTTTATCAGCTTCTTTTCAGGTCCCGTTGTTCTGGAATCTGAAGCCACTTGGAACGGACTATCTGGTCTAAGGCCAGAAAAGCCCTTCATTACCCTGAACGTTTCCATGAGATCCCCTCGACTTCTCCTCCTTTCCAACGAGAAAATATTCATGTCGCAGAGTCTCCGCTCGTAAGTCCTACCCCTATGCCGTTCAACCATTCGCGTGGAGAGACGTTGGACTTTCTGTAGGCAGGCAGCGTCCTTTTTGTAGAAGGGTGACCGAGCCTGCACGCTACCTTCTAAGTGAGGTCGTACTATAGCCATGTAAATAGGTACGAATACCTCCGGCTGCCGGCAAGACAAAGCTGATCTCAGCCTAAAGAGCTCCCCACGAGCCTTATGCGCAGAGGCGTTGCAGTGCTCCGACCATTTGAAACCACTATTCGTGATGACCTCAAGGTCTTCAACCTTACTGACTGCCTCTAAGGTGAACAGCCGCTGCTCATGAGCGACAGTCAGGCTCTCTGTTTTCGCTGACAACAAATGGCTTTTTCCAGCGTTCAGGTGTAAGTCCCGTTTGTATGCCCAGTCCAGGACGGTACTTTTATCTCTGCCCAAGTCCACCCTACCGTCAGATCCAACAATCCTCACATCGTCCGCAAAAATAAAGCTAGGTGATTGAAGGGCGGATGCCAGGTGGGTAATAAACAACAAGAATAGCATCGGGCCTAGGACGGATCCCCGAGGTACACCACTGGTGGCATTCATCAAACTGGAGCACCTGTCTCCTACTTTGACGTAAAACGTCCTGCGGGAGAGGAAGTCAGCCAGCCACCTAAATACTGGCCCACCTGTGCCGAACGTCTCCATCTTGCATGGCAAAAGACGATGATTAACAGGGTCGAACACCTTGCTAAAGTCGAGGTAGCATACCTCAACTTGCGTACCTTCGTCCAGTCGTCGAGTTACTTCATCTAAGAAGCACAGGAGATTGGTCAGACAAGATCTATTTTTTAGGAATCCGTGCTGGGCCGGACTTAGCATGGAGTTCTCCAGTAAATGCTGGCAGATGTGGGCACGGATGATCTTCTCAAGGACTTTACATAGGATGCTAGTTAGGCTTACTGGCCTGTAGTTCTGCATAGCCGTAGAATGTTTTCGGCTGTGGTCTTACACACCGGGCCAATTTGAGCTCGAATTCCTTCTTGGAAGTTCTCACAAGGATCACAGTCTCGTTTCTCAGCTTTTTATAGCGGTTCCAGGCTAGCTGACTGTCGTAAGCCTTGTACTGGTCCCAGCTGCAGTTTCTACGCATTATGGCCTTGGCTATTGCAGCCTTCCACCACATGGGTTTGCCCTCCCCACCTCTTCGTTTCAAGGGTGCGGACTCTTCCTGTGGGGCAGTCAGGGATCCCTTTATGGCCTGCCAGCGCTCCTCCACAGTAGCCTCCTCTGGCGTGTCCTAGGTCGAACCCATCGCCCTATTACGAAGCCTGTCTATGTCCATACTACCGAAATGGCTGACCAGCCGTGAGGCTACCTTGGGTTGCCGCATGCATAGAACTATTTTGACACACACGTGGTCACTCTTTCCCAACGGTGCACAATGATGCAGTCCAGCCACATCGTTGGGGAAGTTCGTTATAGCTAGATCCAGCAAGGATGGAACGCATCCAGTCCTATATCTGGTATTTTCCCTAATATGCTGGTGCAACGCATTGGCATGCAGCCGTTCTAAGTAGATTTGCTCCTCCGATCCCGGCACGCAGACCTTAGCCGTCCAGTTGATGTGCGGAAGATTGAAGTCACACACTATGAGGGTCTTTTGTGGGTCCTCAACTAGTTCAGTCAAAGTCCGCAGTAAACAAACATTCTCTTCGCGGTTTGTACTTGGTGCCCCGTAGAAACAGACAACGGTAACCTTTCTACCTGGAAGGATGATCGTAACGGCGCACAACTGGACATTGCGAGTGCACCTCTTGGTCTGAGACTCAAGGAGGTTTGTACCTGACCTAATGAAGATATCCACCCCTACACCAAGGCGATCGTGTTCTCTATCCTGCCTATAGACTGCAAAACCGTCACTTGTTAGACCTGGCACATGGTCTTCTTTAGAAAGCCATGCTTTCGTAACGGCAACTATTGACGCTTTGTGCTCCCTAGCGGTTTTGGCGAGTTTCACCCATCTTTTTCTTATACTACAAGCGTTAGTATATAAACCACCGCGTTCGCTCCGTCACTTAGGTGTCTTTTATTATTTACTCCTGTCTGGTTCTGAGGCGCAACGCCTGAGATGGCGACAAGTTTTTTACATCGGTCGTCTCCATTGGTGTGTATGCCGTCGGCTGACTATCCAGAACTTCCGACGACTCCCAGTCCATCGCTATAGCAGTTGCCATAGCATCCAGGCTGACAAGGGTCGCGCTGTCCTCCACCTTCTAACAGTACTGCCAATTATCATCTTCCAGCGAATCTTCAATTACAACTAAATCCGGCCCCACGTGCGGCTTCTTTACTACTGTCGGGGCCGGGGCCTAAGAGCCGAGTACGGCATTCAGCTGAAATTGTTGGTTTCTCACCGGCACCCTGGCTGGTCGAGCCAGGTTACCCCCGGTGCTAGACCACCAGGCCCCACTCTTTGCTCGTTTGGCACAACTTGGTATTTACCCTTGGCGGTGTGAGCCACTACTGCTGCCCTCGCCAGCAGTCTATCCCGGATGGCCCCATCTGCCAAATTCACTGATATTAGTCTCGCACGATATGCGCCTTTGTTCTTCAGTGGTTACTTCCATGTCCCCACTCTGTGCACTCTTCTTAGAGTAGTAGGGTACGGAAAACCCTCAATTCGCAGTATATCGTAGACACTCCTCCTATCTATGTCCCGTGTGGCTTTCGATTCCCTTATAAAAGATTTTTCCTGGTTTAGGATCGGGATCCTGCTTCTTGAGGCCCTACCCATCGACGAGGTTTGCCTTTGCAAATTCTTCACCCTCTTTTCCAACACCAGGAGTACAGGGTCGTCCACCCTAGATAACCCATCCTTCGCGATATTACAGTAACTCCTCTTTTTGGGCTGACTTGCCCTTCTAGGCTTCTGTTCAGTCCACTGGCCCTCGTAGGTCTGTTTCAAGGGAGATGAGGCAATGATCGCATGGCAAGCTCTCGGAACTAGCCCACTCGCTCCAATGACTGTCCTCTCAGGTGTGCCTACTACTTCCGCAAACGACTTCCTGCAACCTGATTGCGGTGTTTTGCGGCTTATGTCTTAGGTACTACTTGGTGGGCTTTGGTCTTGTCCTTGGACCTGCGGTTTAAAGGTCAGACTGGCCGCCTCCTTACAAGGAGCACAGACCCACTCAGCCCACGGGTTCTGTTTATAAAGGACATAGATGTCCTTTGCTATTTCTGAACAATGTGGGTGAGCCCACCTCTTGCATACCTTGCACTCTATACCATTTACCACACGTTTTCCGCACTTAGGCGCGAGATACGGGCCAGAAACGCGTGTCATACAGAAATCCACAAGACGAAGGGGGAAACAGCCCGGGTGCTCTTTATTCAAACACAAAATAAACACTCTGACACTTGCAGGAACAGCCCGTTAACACAAAAGAACAAAAATAAAAACTCCAAGCGAGAAAAGATCGCTCCAAAAAACACCGAACACCACTCTGCAATACTACAAGGAGAATAAAAATATTCTCCGGATGAAAGGCACCTTAAGTTCAATTCTGGTGCGCTCAGTAATGTGAAATAAACTAGGTTATTTCACAAGACTATTCAAAAACTCAATGTTAAAGCAAGAACACTATGAATTCAAACCTCGCAGCACTCACTACAACAGGAGCAGTGACTGACGGTAAACCGAGTGTTTATGTGCCAGAACGCATGAACGAAAGGTTGATCGATACTTGAGTCCTCTCACAGCGGAACTGGTTACTTTATGTTACACCAACATCTAACAAGATAAATCCCACTTCTGCAAATATAGTTCCTGTATTGCAATGTACGTTTTATTCGTAAACCATACTGTAAATTACTTTTTGTAATTTGTATTTTCGACGACATCTTCGCTTGTCCTACTCGTGAGTAGCGTGTACATGCGTCATGAGCCTCGAATACTTGTGATCCAATTCTTTGTTTCTACTGTACTGATACAATTCAGATTTACCTTTTATGACGTATAGTGCGTGAAAATTTTACGTTATGTTCCCGACTCGATTGTTCTATGATTGCACATTCCCATTGTGAGAAAAACTTGCAGAACGTTTCACTCACCCTTCTTGATCCACTATCTGTACCGCAACCGTGCTGCGCTACAGTTTCGCATGACTCCTTGCTGAGTGGACCGTTTATGACCGCACTGTCCCGATTTATCGGACAACTTTCTGTACTGTTGCTCTTGGTTGATCACCTGGCTGTAAGTCATTTGCATTTATGTATTTTTATGCATTGCATTGTTTAGAACCACGAAATTTACGATAAAAACGGTTACACGTTTGGAATTTGTTCTGCTGCCCGTGGCCTTGTACAGCCCAAATCGTGCGTAAAGCTAGTGAGACTAAGTTTTCTGCTATATCGAAAGTCCAAGTAATCGGGATGGTTTCTACAGTTAGCCAGTAACCAATATTTGTCTGAAATGGGGTCAATTTCGTCCAGTATACAGTCTTCTAACGATGAATTGCCGAAAAACTGCTGGGAGGCTCAGCCAGCAAGCCGCAGAAAGGCTCCTTTAGCAGGCCGCAGGGAGGCTCAGTCAGCAAATGGCTCAACCTCCACAGTAAGGCTACAACATGAACTGCGACTGTCTAGGTTGAAGATTAAGCAATTAGAGTTGGAGGCCGAGGCTGCCAAACGCATAAATGAAGTCAAGGATGAAATTGTCAAAGAATTGTCCGACGATAATTGCAGTTTTGGATCGGAGCCTATACTGCCACCTACGCCACCTCGCAGTGAAAGACTGAAAATTGTTCACGATTATGTCATGTCCTTACCAGGGTCAAAAACAAGGCAGGAAGACCAAATTACACTAAACGGACCGGGAATACGTGTTCTGCCCGCTAAATCCAGGGAATTCGACCACGTCAGCGAGACCGCCAGGCTGTTGCAAGCTTGTATTAGCCTGCCTGCTCGCCGATCAATCAAATTCGATGGAAATCCCATGGATTTCATTGGTTTCATGAGAAATTTCCAGTCCACAGTCGCTAGGTACAATAACGACCCCGCCTACCTCCTCGATTACTTGATTTCGGCCTGTGAGGGGGAGCCAGCTGAAGCCATTCGGTGGTGCACGGTCCTTGAGCCGCAGGAAGGTTACGATGAAGCCATACGCATACTAAAACGCCTGTTCGGCAGGCATCACGTGATTGCCAGAAAACGTATCGACAAGCTAGGTGACGGCTCCGTGCTGAAGCAAACTGATACCAAGGAGCTGGTAAAATTGGCGGATCAGATGAAGGTGTGTTCGGCCACAATGAAGAGCCTCGGCTACCAGGCTGATCTGAATGCCTGCCGGACGCTGAGCACTATTGTGCAACGACTGCCAACCAGTGTTCAGCCCAGGTGGTTCGACCGGGCATCCCTCATTCTCAGATCGGGACGGGAGCCCCCTTTCGATGAAATGACGAGTTTCGTCAGCGATCAGGGTGATGCTGCCTTGGTTAGCCTCGTTTACGTATCGCGACCGGCCATTTCTGCGTCTAGACAACCAGATTCTCGAAAGCCCGCTAGCAGTCTATACTCCACCGAGCGAGTAGCCACAATCATGTCAACCGAGACTAAGCCATCTAGCACCAGTCCTAAGCCGACCCCCAACAAAGTTTGCCCTATATGTGAAAATCCCCACTACGTGGACCAGTGCAGCTAATTTCGAGACTTAAAGTTGATAGACAGATACAATGCCGTGCAGAAGCCGAAATTATGTCTTTCACGCTTAAAGCCTAATCATATAACTAAAGACTGCCGTTCGCGAAAGACGTGTGGCCTGAAGGACTGTGTAGCACAACACCAACCGATGCTACATCGACCAAAAGCCCCAGAATGTAATCGTGACCAAAACCTGCCAACAAGCAACACTGCTTCCTTTGGCCACGTATTAGCAGACACAAGTACCGCCGGCCGTCGAATTTCCTTTGCTATATTGCCAGTCCGCCTCCGAGGTCCTTTAGTGGAGGTCACAGTGAATGGATTGCTGGACAGTGGATCGGACACAAAGTTCGTAGACCAGTCGCTGTTGACAGAACTGGGTCTCAATGGGAAACCCGAGCTTCTGACGGTTAAGACCATCAATAGTGATTGTGTTACCAAGGCGCGCACTGTATCCTTTGCATTAACTTCGCTAGACGGTCAGGAAGTCATCCAAGTCCGCCAAGCATGGACAGTAGAAAACTTGTCTAAACTGAGACCCCTCAACCTTAAGCAAGATTTGGAAGGTAGGGGACATCTGCAAGAAGTCCCGTTGCCAGCCATTGATGACTCCGACATCCGTATTCTCATTGGTGCCGAGGTCCCAAAAACACACTGGGTGCTAGAACAAAGAACGGGCAGTCCGGATGATCCTTATGGCATGAGGGGACCTCTAGGATGGGTGATATTAGGACCCACTTCGTGCCAACGTCCTAGTAACGCGTGGGCTAATGTTAGTCATGTCACGGCCACTGAATGGGATATGAGCTTGGAGCGTATTTTCAACTTTGAGTTCGCGGAAGCGTCTTGCATCAAACGGAGTATGTCAGTGGTGGGTGCATAACTGGTGTGCATACCATCGAAGGAATACTGGACGCTCGATTGGCCGTGACCATTACCTGTCCTGTGCAGACTGAAATGAACTGAACTGAACTGATGATGAAAAAGCATTACTTCATATGACCGCCCCAAAGCGTTGGGTCAACGGCCACTATGAAATAGCCCTGCCATGGAAGCCCGGTGGGCCATGCTTGCCGGATAATAAGGATGTTGCACTGAAGAGGCAGCTGTGACTCAAAAAGTGATTCGAAAAGGACCATGCCTTTGAAGAAAAATAAGCGACCACGGTCAACGAGTACATTACCAAAAGCTACGCCGAGGTTGTACCCGGTTCAGAACAGAATTTGACTGGCCCGCATGTATGGTATCTTCCGCACCATGGAGTGTACAAGCACGGAAATCAAAAGAAGGTCAGGGTTGTATTCGATTGTGCTGCAGAATGCAACGAAACGTCCCTGAATAAGCAACTGCTGACGGGTCCAGACCTCGTCAACAGTCTATGTGGAGTTTTTTTGAGGTTCCGGGAGTATAGGTTCACCCTGGTTGCAGATACTGAAGCCATGTACCACCAAGTAAAGGTGCCAGAAAATGACCGCGACTGTCTGAGGTTTCTCTGGTAGCCCGACGGAAACCTAACAACCAAACCAAAAGCGTATCGCATGACTTCTCATCCATTTGGTGCAACTTCGTCGCCGTCATGCTGTAGCTTGGCCCTGCAAACCACCATCGATCGCTATATGACTGCCCATGACCCCGTCAAGGCCGAACAGGCAAAGAAGGCATTCTACATGGACGATTGCTTGTTGAGCTTATCCTCTCCCGAAGAAGTAAGAAGAATAAGTCAAACCCTTCGACAGATATTTTCATCCAGTGGATTCAACCTCACCAAGTTTTTCAGCAACGTACCCCATGCACTGGGAGACCTGCAGAGGGCGGAAACTAAGAAGCTGTACCTCGATCAGCAACCAGTAGACTTGAAGCGGACTCCTGGAGCGGAATGGGAGAATAAGTCTGACTGTTTTATATTTAATGTCGCATCGAGGGAGGGAAAGCTAACTCGAAGGAGTGTGTTGGCCCATGTTGCTCCACTATATGACCCACTGGGATTGGTAGTCCCTAGTGTAACAGCCGGTCTTGGAAAATCCCCCTCTAACCCTCGCGATTCAGTGTTTTCCCTAACATCACTCATTTGCCTACACTATTGACTTGTCTTTACGAACTGGTTGATTTTATGGACCAATTGTTGTTTGTTCGCGCCCAGAGCGCTACTTTGGCACATCCTTATTCAGGACCTGCGTGAAGCACGTGCTGTTTGATCATACGCTGCTATTCGGTTTCTCGTTGTTGAGTCCTTGTGATCGTATTATTGAGGTTTGTATATTTTTTATGTCATTGTTCATGTAATAATCTGGTATCGTAGAATATCACGGATAATCGTCTTTTGATTTCGGGATCCGTTGCGAATTTGGCTACGCATTGCTCAAACCTTCGTTACAATACTCAATACATCAATTTGGAACGAGGAAAAACACGCAAAATGCCAGGAAAAGGATCGAAAACAGTGAAATCTGGACAGGAAGTAACACGGCAGGTTACTGGGGAGGTTTTGGGTACATATGATTCGTTAGTTATTGCTAGATCGCCTAGTCCTGTCAGTGCTAGTTCATGTGTTAATGAGAGCAATATTGATCGTAAGGATGTTGATTTATATAGGCTGAGAATACTAGACCTAGAACAACAGTTATTACCGGCTAGACTACAGGCGCAGGAAGCCGAGAAGAAGTGTACACAGAAAGAGCGAGAGCATGAGACCAGCGACTTCGACACTTCCGATAGATTAGGGTGCAATAAGATAGGGAACCCCACGCCGGTCGCCGACTACAAACCACCATCGATCGATCTGCCTAGAGTGGAACTAACGGTTTTCGACGGGCGAGCTGAGCAATACTGCAAGTTTGTCAAGCAGTTCGAGACGTCCGTTGAAAATAAGATAACCGACCCTGGGCAAAGGCTTCTCTACCTTACTCACTACTGCCGAGGCCGAGCGCGAGAAGCTATCGACGGGTGCAACATGCTCGACCCGGAACAAGGCTACACAAGGGCAAGGAAGATTCTACGGGACTTGTTTGGCCAACCTTTCAAAGTAGCCCGTAACCTAATAGAAGGCTTGATGGTAGAGGCAAAGAGAACCAAGGGCGACGTCTACACCATGGCCGACCTGGTGATTAAGATGCAAAGCTGCTCAATAGCCCTCGACCATTTAGGTTACAGGGCTGACCTAGATGCCATGCACACTTTGGAAAGCATAGTCCGTCACCTTTCTCCCGAACTACAAGGTCGGTGGGCGGAAGAAGCAGAACGGATAAGCCGAAGCGCCAGAGAAGCCAACTTCGAAGACCTGACCGAATACTTGGACAGGCAAACCAAGATGGCTGACAGCAGGTTCGGCCGACTCATCCGGGACAGCAACCGAGCAAACAAGCCCAGTACTAGCCAAGCCCAAACCCCTGCACGGGAACATCCAAAGTACCAGCCTTGGACCAATACACATGCCATTTCACGTTATGCTACTGCGCAACCCAATTGCAGATCCTGTGTTACTAGCCATGGCCTACCAGAATGCCCCAAGATCGGCAACGCCACAATAGACGAACGGTGGGGAATGGCGAGGATGGCAGGAGCATGTTTTATCTGTCTCAACACCACGCACCGGGCAGCAGCCTGTAGGACAAGGAACCGATGTGGTTACGAGGGCTGCACGGGCAGACACCATCGGCTGCTGCATCAGGCGAGAGTAACCATATCCGAGGCGAGTAACAAACCCAGCGTTATTTGTTTAACGTCACGATCTGCCAGTAAACCGGTATGTTTAGGCGTAGTGGCCGTGGGAGTAGTGACTCCGACTGGGGTGGTCAAAGCTTTGGCTTTCGTCGATAGTGGATCCGACACTACTCTAGTGAAAGAGCGGTTTGCCGACAAACACCAACTGGCTAAAGGTGCGACGTCGTTGGCAGTGAGCACAGTGGGCGGAGCACAGGTAATGACTGCCGGTAGATTGAGGCTGCAACTCATCTCTCTAGACACTAACGAGGAAATTGAACCAACGGAGGCATTCACGTTAGCGGATCTCCCCATGCAAGCACCAAGGTCGGTGAACGCAATATTGACTCGGTGGCCCCACCTGCAGGATGTAACCGTTGTAGACTGGGAAGATGATGAAGTGGATCTCCTCATCGGCTGCGATGTGCCAGAGGTGCATTGGGTGCTTGACCAGAGAATGGGCGACCGCCAGGCACCTTATGCCGTACGCACGGCTCTGGGATGGATGTTATACGGTCCAGTAGGGGTACGTGGTTCCGTGAATTACTTATCCGCCGAAACGGACCGCATAGAGTATCATCTGCAGCGGCTGTATGAAAGGGAGTTTCATGACATTGGAGACGAAAGACCGACGTTGTCTCAAGAGGATCACTCCGCTCTACAAAAGGTACGACAAGGCACTAGGGGCCTCAAAAACAGTTCGAGGTTCCCCTCCCATGGCGCACACCGGACGACTCGTGGACTGACAACAGAAATTATGTTCTCCAATGATTACTACGACTAAAAGGACGCTTCATTCGAGACCAGAATCTGTGGGAACGATACGCGGATTTGATGAAGCGAAACGAGGCCCTCGGTTACGTTGAAAAGGTGCCTGTTAACACCGACAGCAAAAGGGATATCTGGTATCTGCCGCACCACCCGATTATCAACCCCAAGAAACCCAATAAACTGCACGTTGTTTTCGACTGTGCGGCCAAGTTCCAGGGCAAGTCGTTAAACGATCGCCTACTACAAGGGCCTGACTGGACCACTCCACTGATCGATGTTTTGTGCCGTTTCAGAGTGGGTAAAGTGGCTTTGTCTGCCGTCATTAGGGAAATGCTTCATCAGGTGAAGATTCCGGTAGGAGAACGAGATGCTTAGCGTTTCCTGTGGTGGGAAGGGAGCGACCGGGACAACGCGGTGGTGAATTATAGGATGACCGTCCACCCCTTTGGAGCCATATCATCACCATTTTGTGCGAACTACGCCCTCCGAGAATCAGCGAACAAACATGGCGATCTAGTACGTCGGACGGTAGTAGATAGCGTCAGCAGAAACTTCTACGTCGACGACTACCTTGGGTCATTCGATGATGTAGAATCAGCTCTAGAGAATTTCAGGGGTCTGACGAGATTGCTGGAAGAGGGCGGCTTCCATATAACAAAATGGATGTCGAACGCTTCAGAAGTGCTGAAGGTCATCCCGCATCACGAAAAGACCGAAATGGTAAGAGATTTGGACGGCTCTCCACTTCCCATCGAGCGCACCTTAGGGATACAATGGGACGCGGAAACGGACGACTTTGTTTTCGAGCTAAACGTTCCAGAGCTGCCCATAACCCGTCGTGGCATACTATCTGACGTCTCAAGTTTGTTCGACCCGCTCGGTTTCGTCTCACCATGGCTGCTACCCGGAAAGATATTGCTGCAGCGGCTATGCCGTAAGAAAGTTGATTGGGACCAGTCACTGGACCGAGGGGACCGTTTGGACTGGGAAGAATTTTTGAACACCTTGAAGAAGTTAGGGGACATAAGAATCCCACGATGTTTGACTCCTGGCCATACGACACGGACTGGAGAACTACATGCCTTTTCCGATGCGTCCGAAGTCGGTTATGGAGCTGTGGTGTACGGATGATGGTGCGCAGGAGATGGACAATATACCACGAGGATCCTGTTCGCCAAAGCCTGCGTTGCTCCCCTGAAGCCACTGCATCAGCCACGAACCAGTGGAATCATGTCAGGTCTGCCGATAATCCGGCCGACCTGTGCTCCCGAGGTGCGAACAACTTCAGGCAACTGGACACGTGGACGAGAGGGCCAAACTTCCTGCACTTGCCCAAACAGGACTGGCCCGTGTTCGAATAAAAAACCCCTACGAAATTGGAACTGGAGATCAAAGGCGTAGTGATAGCGGCCAACATCGTCGAAGCGACATCCATTCTATTGCGACTGGTCAGGTTTTCTTCCTGGATGAAGACGCTTCGTTCGCTAGTTTGGTTAACCAGGTTCAAGAGAAATTTACTAGTCATGAACGGGCTACGGCCCTCAGGCCGGATACGGGTCGGCCCGATAGGTCCCGATGAGCTACAAGCTGCAGAGTACGATATTTTCAGAATGATACAACGCGAGGCTTTTGCCCGAGAACTCAAAAGGGTGGAAGAAGTGGTTCCGACCAATAAAGACTCCATCTCCAAGAGGCTAGCTGAAGCGTTAAAACCCCAAACTCATCGACGGACTGCTGCGGGTGGATGGTAGGCTGACCAACGCCCACCTGAACTTCGACACAAAGTATCCTATACTGCTGCGTGCGAGACAACCTGTAGTAGAGCTAATGATTCAACACGTCCACGCCGTGGAGGGACATGCCGGGGCAAGTCACGTGACGAGCGTCATCCGAAAACGCCTTTGGTTGTTGAGAGGACGAGAGACTGTAAAACGCGTAATCTGACTTTGTGTGCAATGCAGGAGACGCAATGCCACAGCAGGTAAACAACTCATGGCCCCGCTACCAGAATTCAGGGTGACTACGGGCTGGTGGCCGTTCAGTGACACCGGGTTGGACTATTTCGGGCCCTTGTGGATCAAGTGCGGGAAAAGAATAGAAAAGCGATACGGATGTATCATGACGTGCATGAAGTCACGTGCGGTACACTAGAAGTCGCACATTCGATGACGACCGATTCGTTTCTAAGGGCCTTGCAGAGATTTATCAACCGGAGAGGCGTACCGGCCGATATATACTCAGATAACGGGTCGAACTTTGTGGGCGCTCAACGGGAATTGCAGCGTTGGCACAAGAACCTGAACAGGGACGAACTGCAGAATCGAACAATGGCCTACGGCATACGATGGCATTTCAACCCCCCACAGGCCAGCCACCGAGGCGGCGTATGGGAACGCATGATCCGGTCCGCCAGACGGATATTGCTGTCAATCATGGGGCAGCAGACGCCCGACGACGAGACGCTGAACACCTTCATGACTGAGGTGGAGCGAATCCTGAACAACCGCCCCCTGGTTCCAGTATCGAACGGCGACCCCACCCACCTGGCGCTCACCCCGAACGACTTATTGATGTTAAGGTAGAACGAGGGTTTCCAAGAGCCGGTAAACCTTCGTGGGAGCTACCTCCATGGATGGAAGCAAGCGAACTATCTGGCCAAGGTCTTCTGGAGGCGATGGCTGCGGGAGTACCTACCGGCTTTGCGACTCGACAGAAGTGGCTGGCCAAAACAAGACCATTCAAAGTTGGGGACGTGATTATGATCGCCGACGAAAGCGCACATTTCGGCGCTTGGTCTTTGGCAGTAGTTACGGAAAACATCAAAGGCACTGACGGAATGATAAGAACGGTGAAGATGAAGACAGCTAACGGAGTGCTCATTCGTGACATACGCAGTATTAACCTACTCGAGAGTGAAGACGGAGGAGCTGATAACCCTGAGGCCCAGTAGACCTTTTTCACACTAGTCATCGAGGTGGATAAAGAAACACCATATATACCACACGGTCTCCGTCAAAAACGTTACAGTGCTCGCGGTCTTTCGTTGACATTACAGAAGGTTCTTTCCGATATGTGGTGATGAATTCGATCCCATTGTACATCCCGACACATACACACATGCACGACGCACTCTACATCCCGTAACCCCATCAAACATGTGACAGTCTTTGTTGTTTTGCCTTTTGTTGACGTTACAAACTGCCTTTTGCATATGTGGAAGTAGCGGAGCTTAGGTCACATACACACATGCTACATTTTACTCGTTTTCTTGCCACACAGTCTTTTGTTGACATTGCAGAAAGTCCTTCTTTGATGAATAGTCATACCTGCGATTTCATTGTACACCCCGGCACACACACACTCACACACACACTCAAGCACATACACCCAGGACAGGACGGCCCTTTACAAGGACAACATCTATGTGACCTTTCACGCCCGCCATCGGTCATTTGGTCTTGTGGAAGATGTAGACTAGCCTCACGTCTATGTAGCTAATGGGTTGGGTGCGACCAGTAGTAGAACGTTGACGACAAGCATTAGACGCGCGCTGACAGCAGGGCTTGGGCAAGTAGAAAGAATCAGTACCTTTATACCGAACCTTTGACTCTGCTAAGGATCCAGGAGGATTTTGTTGGGCGGTGTAACAGCCGGTCTTGGAAAATCCCCCTCTAGCCCTCGCGATTCAGTGTTTTCCCTAACATCACTCATTTGCCTACACTATTGACTTGTCTTTACGAACTGGTTGATTTTATGGACCAATTGTTGTTTGTTCGCGCCCAGAGCGCTACTTTGGCACATCCTTATTCAGGACCTGCGTGAAGCACGTGCTGTTTGATCATACGCTGCTATTCGGTTTCTCGTTGTTGAGTCCTTGTGATCGTATTATTGAGGTTTGTATATTTTTTATGTCATTGTTCATGTAATAATCTGGTATCGTAGAATATCACGGATAATCGTCTTTTGATTTCGGGATCCGTTGCGAATTTGGCTACGCATTGCTCAAACGTTCGTTACACCTAGTGTGTTACCAGTCAAACATTTTCTTCAGGACTTATTTCGAAGAGAAGCCAAATGGGACAAGGAGGTATCCAAAGAAGAGGCCTTTCGTTGGAAGACTTGTTATCAGGAGATGCAGGCTATAAGGAAAATTCTAATTCCGAGGTGTATCTTCGCCGAAAGAGGCAAAAGGGGTCACAAAACGGAACCATATGCTTTCAGCGACGCTTCCAAAGTGGGCTACGGAGCAGTGGTCTACTTACTTTCTATAAATGACAGTGGGAGGGCTAGATGCGCACTTGTTCTAGCTAAATCACATGTGGCGCCACTGAAGTCAATACCCATCCCTCGGTTAGAACTAGCAGCGGCCGTAGTCTCAGCAAAACTGGTTGCCCTCGCTAAAGATGAGCTTTCTTTGCCCATCGACTCAGTTATTTTCTGGACAGATTCACAGATAATAATTCAGCTGGTAAGAAACAAAAGACCTGGTTTGAGACATATGTGTCCAATCGTCTATCAGTAATTCGTGAATTCTCTCGCCCTGATCAGTGGTTATATGTAGACAGTGAAAACAATCCAGCGGATCTCCCATCAAGGGTTACGAATCCAAGGCGGCCATTAGACGTTCCTCGGTTTCATGGGCCGGGATTTTTAAAGCAAAGTCCCACGGCATGGCTCAAGCAGCCTACATGTATCACAAGCTTTCAGCTCGAATTGGGTCAAGAAGTACAGGCAAATGCTGCGCAAGTGGTAGCCCAAGATGGCTGGATACAAAATTTCGTGACGTCAAATCATGGCTTGTTCTGCTCAGACGAATGCGTGGCTGCATCGATATATTCTGTGACTTTGACAGCAAACTAGTTTCGAGGTTATTCATTCCACTGGACGTTTAGGACCGTCAGACCTCCAGACAGCGGAAACTCATATAGTTCGTATGGTGCAAAGAGAAACTTTCGATAGGGAGCTAAATATGATTTCTGAAGAGCCAGAGTTTCGGAATAATCCACCCGTGCTACCAGGTCGTTTAAAAAGTCTTCACCCGTTCAAAGAGGCTAGGTTACTACGAGTTGGAGGACGCTTACGATGGGCACCCCATCCGTTGGATATCAAACACTCAGTTATATTGCCCGGAACCCACTTCGTCACCAGTTTACTAATACAGTACTACCATGAAACGAACGGACACGCAGGTCCGTTGCAGGTACTGTCAGCACTGCGAGAGTGTTACTGGATTATTCACGGGTACTCCACAGTTAAGTGCATAGTGCGAAAGTGTTTTCACTGCAAACGTTGGCATGCTAAACCGGGGCAACTAATTATGGCACCTCTCTTTGAGGACAGAATGTTGCTAGGAGTAAATCCGTTCACTGCCGTCGGCGTAGACTACTTTGGGCCACTACTAGTGAAGCGTGGGATAGGGGTGGAAAAACGCTACGGTTGTATATTCACCTGCCTAACAATGAGGGCTGTTCGTCTAGAAGTAGCTCACACCTTGAATAGAGATTCGTTTCTCTCAGCGTTTTCGCGGTTCGTTGCGAGGCTCGGGGCTCCTCGAGCGACAACGGCACTAACTTATGTGGATCCGAAGCAGACCTGAAGCTTTGTTTGGAACTATGGAACCAAGATATGATATCAAAGGCGCTTACAAACAAAGGCTGTGAATGGCATTTTAATCCACCGAAGGCAAGTCATCAAGGTGGCACATGGGAGCGAATGGTACGGTCAGTCCGTCAGAATTTGACCTCCTTGCTATGTGATTAGCTGGTGAATAATGAAATGTTATTAACGGTGCTCTGTGAAGTAGAAAGGATACATAACGACAGACCACTCACAAGACTATCAGATGATTCAGGAGACTTCAGCGCACTAACACCTAACCACCTAATTCTTCTACGAGGAGAGCCTACTTCATTTCCTGCAGGATTATCAACCACCAATCTGAACAGGCGATGGTTTCAGGCACAGTGCTTAGCTGACGCGTTTTGAGCACGTTGGCTGAAGGATTACCTACCAACTTTGCAGGAGAGGCAAAAGTGGACAAAACCAAGTTATAACCTTCAGGTGGGCGACTTAGTACTCCTAGTTGATACGCACGTAAGAAGGGGAAGCTGGCCGAAGGGCATCGTGGAAAGCACCATCATTGGACGCGACGGCCGAACAAGAGAAGTCACGGTACGCACTGCTAACGGCATTCACCGACGAGATCCACGACAACTGTGCTTGCTGGGAGGTGACGCTTCAATTACGAATATGGCTGGTGAGGTTCCCTGACCCCGAGGGCAGTGTAAATTACTTTTTGTAATTTGTATTTTCGACGACATCTTCGCTTGTCCTACTCGTGAGTAGCGTGTACATGCGTCATGAGCCTCGAATACTTGTGATCCAATTCTTTGTTTCTACTGTACTGATACAATTCAGATTTACCTTTTATGACGTATAGTGCGTGAAAATTTTACGTTATGTTCCCGACTCGATTGTTCTATGATTGCACATTCCCATTGTGAGAAAAACTTGCAGAACGTTTCACTCACCCTTCTTGATCCACTATCTGTACCGCAACCGTGCTGCGCTACAGTTTCGCATGACTCCTTGCTGAGTGGACCGTT